>JAMKCH010006701.1:0-95813 GCA_023653785.1 Ophioderma brevispina | reverse complement strand
CAAAAAGCTTGGTTCAAGTCATTTATCGGTCGAAAAATCATGTTTTTAAATACCTTTTTTATCGAAAAGCCAGGTTTGTTACAAACTGAGCGTATCAAAATTGATAAACCTAATTTGGCGATTTGAAACCCCATATTTATATTTAGCCATTTCATGTTTTACGCCGAAAAAACATTTTTGTGCATTATTCTTGTCATATTCTCCACCAAAATAATCTCTAAATATCCCTTTAATAACCATAATATCACCAAATTCATGGTTTTATCTATTTCTTGTATCAAAATGTATTTTCATACCAAAATTGTTTTGTTAAATTAAGTAAACCTCTGTAAATAAAAATGTTTTCTTGCCACATTATTTTGCAAATTGCAATCTTCCACCTTTTACAATGGCATACACTTCAAAACATCTCCATTAATCTGATATTATATTAATTTCTATTTCTTTATACACGTTTTACCAAGAAAAGTGCACTCCCAATTAGAAAACCAAGTGCTATACTTAATGTCTCTTTCATGTTGTGCTTCAACTTCTTTAAAAATCATACCGCGACCCGGCACAGTTTTTTTCAAATACTTGTTAAACTACTTTTTAAACAGCATTTTACAGTGAAGGGATGCCTGGCCGAGCCTTTATCTGTTTCTTGCAAAATGCAGTTTGAAAAGTTGTTTCTAAGTTTAAGCAGTTGTTAAACAGGTGAACTGAACAAAGTTCACCTGTTAAACAACTGTTTGAACTACTTTTTAAACAGCATTTTACAGTGAAGGGGTGTCTGGCCGAGCCTTTATTTGTTTCTTTTTCGTGCCGAAGTACTTGGCAAAATGATACGTAATAATGAAAATATAAAGGGAATTCCAATTGGAAACATCGAGGACCGTCTATTGCCCATAATATGTTGATGATGATACTGTGATTTTTCTATCTAGCGAAGATAATTTCAAAGCTTTTGGAATAGTTCTCGCCACCAACCTTTAACCCTTTCAACCATGGCTAATTCTGCATAAGATATAGCACATAAGTCAGTGGCTTTACAGATGGCGTTTCAAATGCTTGCAGGCCATTTGAAAAGTCATCTAAAATACCAGCAAAGTCTAGAGTTGTTTGACTCATTTAGATGCATTTTCATGATGCCCTGGAAACTAAATAATTTTAACCATTTTGAAACAAAAATTGACAAATATTGATTTTTGAGCGACTGTACATGTAGTCGCTTGCCGTGTTCAAAGGATTAGGAATAATGGTAAGAAGCAATTATGATGATGTTATAGAATCAATTTAAAATCAATCAATCATTGATCTTAAAGAAATATCACAGCCCTTGGGGTAGACGTTTCATATAGAAGTCCCATTGATGCAAATGAGGTATTGCTATTCATTCCGTCAAGCGCTACTGCACAACGTCATACAGCGCATGACGGAATCAATTGTAATACCTCATTTGCATCAATGGGAGTTCTATATGAAACGTCTACCGTCCTTGGTAGGTTATTATTGTCATTTCAAGTTTCTGTTATTAATAAAACTGACATATAATTTCCTCTGTCCAAGTTACTAGAAATCAAATCAGGACTATAGCAACAGGGTGTACGTATAGTAAATATTAAATCCTATTATTTATGCCTTAACATCTACTTGGATCCGTATATTTTTACGAGGTAATCAAAGCTCAGATTAGGCAAATTTATTTGACATATTGACTATTATCTTTTCGATATTGAAGGACTTTTTTTTCCGAAATCCTACCTTCTTTTGAACGTTATAGGAAACTAAATCAATTTTGAAAGGATGTTTTGTTGCATGGTGTAAGATAGTCGAGTGCCACCAACCTCTTAATAATAATGATAATACTTATTTCAAAAGAAATTCTTTATATAATGACAATAGTTTGAAGGTCCCCTGTGGAAGGGTATAGAAAGTTAATGGACTTGGCAAGGCTGGAAGACTTTAAGGAAAGTTTAATATTCGAACCATTTTTGGAGTATGGACCTGTTATCATGGTTATTGATTCTATAAACAAATGATGCAATATTAATAGTAAATATTCAGATTGCTTGTCTTTTTAAGCCATTTAACTTTGATTGCTTGACGAGAAAGGATCAAAACGAACTCATGGTACTTTAATCTCCCCCAAATTTGTAAGAAAATTTGTGATAAAATGGGAAAGTAGGCTAGACATAAAATATGATATGAAAAATGGGCAATGCTTTAAACAATTCTTTTCAAATGCACCATCGATACTAACTTGAGATGGTCTCAATTTCTACTATAGCATAGAATTCTGGGGTAAACTAATATTTGATGAAGATTGGTTTGAAAAATTCGAGTTTATGTACCTTTTGAGAGAATGAGGAAACACTTATACATTTATTTTATAAATGAGATAAAACTTAAGGAATTAGGGGAAAATAATTAAGTGGATAAAAGATACTCTATCTCACCATAGTTTTGGATTATGACTTTCAATATTTGGTGTAAGTAACAGTAAATGGGGTGCCTCAAACGTTATACTCTACCGTTTATTATAAGACGAAAATGCGAGATTTCTTTCAAATCTTCCAGAAAGATGTAAAAATGCATTTTCCTTCCAAAAAAAAGGAAAATATATTTATACAGAAATGGTAACATGTCCAAATTTAATAAAAATGATATAATTTCTCACAGTTATGGGCTAATGAGATAGAATACTTGTATGTATTGGGTATGGTTACTGGTTACTGTAATCATGTAATCTGAGTTCCATTTTTACTAGTGGGGGTCATATTCTTTGCATTTTTAAATTGAAGATAATTATATAATATTTAATGGCTTTGAGTATGATACAAAAATATATTGCACAAGCTAGAAAAATATTTTTTTCTAGCGAGTGCAATACATTCTTGTATCATACAAAAAAGCCATTCAATAATATTATTATTATTTAAATGTCAGGCTGACTCAAACCAAACCTTGCATTGACAGTGTTGTAGTCCAACAGTACACCAGTCAGTCAATAATGACGTTCTCAATAAAAATGCCCGGATGCGATTTCAAATTTCAAAAAAATTTTATCATTTATTGCCATCATCATTGCCAACATTAGTGTTTCCTTGCACATGTTTTGTTTGGTCTTGTATTGCACTTTTTTTGTTCTGTCCCGTGTTTGTAACTTGTCTTGCACTTAATTAGAATTTAGATAAAGTAAGGTATTTATATTTGCAACATTTACTGGGTGACCTTATGTTTCAAACTTTTGCTCTTTGTTTGGTCTCCCCACCATTGTATTGTTATTTTCATGTATCTCATATTTTGTATGGTGAAAATAAATAATTTGAAATTGAAAAACAATATTAAAAAGAATAATGTATTGCATCCGGGTACTTTTACCAAGACTTACAATACAAAGATTCCTTTGCATCACTCGGAAGCCTGATATGAATAATAATAGAATGTTATTGGACAATGGAAAAGATCCATAACAAATGTGCAAAGTTTCTAACAATAAAACAGTAAACAAAACAAAAACGACTTGCATAAAAGGCACAGAACTAGATAAAATGATCAAAAGATGACATAAACGACACGACGGACCATTGTGATAATTAAGTAAAAGGCCATTGCATATCTAAATGAAGCATGACAGGGTTGTTCACGAATCGATTTCATCAGTAATATAGATTCAGTCTATAATTGACTTAACTAAGTTCAATAACTATAACATGAAGTTGATCATCTCGAAAATTTTCACTGATTGGTTATGAAGTTAACGAAAGATAGGTCAATAGGTATTCGCAATGCCGAACATGCGTACTGTAATCTCTGTATACTGATTGGTTATGAAATTAACGAAAGAGAAATCGATAGGCAATCGAATGCCAAACATGCGCACTGTAATCTCTGTATTGAACTCAAGGATATATAGCCACTTAGAGGACTTGCATTGCATTGTATGTATTACCTCATTATATGCGATAAATACCCTCATCATTAGCAAAGCTCCAGGTATCTAGACAAGTAAGTTCACCAGGCGTATTGAACTCGAAAAGGACGTGTGCGTTGGTCCTAGTGAGGTGATGAAGCGTTGGAGTGACAATAGGAAACCACTCATTGAAGCTCACGTTCAAAGAGGGAACGAAAAGTATGAAGGGATCGCGTTCGTTGTATTATGAACGTGTAGGTGGTTTTTTTTACCAGTCGTTTACAAAAATAAAGGGTCATTAACACGAGTATCGCACGGTTTACTGTACACGGTTATTTTCCGGGATCATTAATACCATGATTACCGCGACGGGGGGTGATCCTTTTCACTTACGTCGCCGCGATGAGTGGCTCGAGTGCGCACAACCAAACTCTGAATGGATGGTGTAACTGTTTCAGATCAGATGTTTACTTTAATATCTTTCATTCAGGAACATCGTTGCTAATTATGAGGCAAAGCATAGAGGATCAATACCAAGGATTTTAGACAAATAATAACAATAATCATCAATACCCAAAATATTTTAGACAAATAATAACAATTGATCATAATGTTCATAACATTATCATGTTAGATATATACAAAAATAGATAACTATTGACACAGTAATGTTTGATCAAATAAACAACTACTATAATCAGTGATTAATAATAGTAATAAACAAATCCAATCCGTTACAATTATACTGCATGCACTGTATGGTGATAGATCAGAAAATCTGTTAAAGAAATCATAAAAAAATAAAGATAGTTTGCACGCCTGTCACAAGTACAGGTACCCTAAATCGGCTAACATATCTGCAATGATTAAGTCCAGAAAAGAAAACACCCTAATAAGGACAATCTGATATATAAGTCAGGAATAATGTCATGCGGACGCGACAATACATGTAAAGGACATGGCGAGGTCGTAGTCGTATCTTTGATGCTGCCAGCTTTTATTCCTTTTCTGTCAATTTCCAATTGGAAAAAGGTAACAAAAGTATGAGAATTCTAAATTATGAGTATTCTACATAGTCTACTTATCCTTCACTTTTAAGGCTAATTTGCAAATTTCAAATATTTGAATAATTTCCTACGAATCACTGATAGGGTCTTTTTCAGTCTAACGATTCATGGGTCCCTTGCACCCATTTAAACTAATCCTAACATGATTTTTGTTAAAGATAGTTTTGATGTACCAAATTCAAATAATTGTCCCAAGGGGTCCGTTTGACTGGGATCTTGGATCTAAAGGATCGGTCATATGAAGTGATTCGATTTTAGTGAATTCGATTTAGGACGGCTTAGCTCAAATGATTCGTTCATCATAAAATCAGAAAATATATTAACTTAGGCCATATTTGGGACGTTTGATTCTATTGTACATGGGCCAGTCTTTCAAAATACATGGATTCTTGGCCAATTTTGGTATTAAGTTTGGTTGGTTATGAGCTATGAGCGATCCAGAAAAGGATAATGAACTAACTGACTCATTTTGTATGAGTAACCCTTTAATGCAAGATAGATGACCACCAAAACAGACCCCTTGGACCAAGATTTTTGTACATCAAAATTCTTTAAGGAGATGGAACCTCTTCAGCTGAATTTCAGTTTACATAAATCTCCCTTTATTTGTGAAATGTTTTTGTTGATATAGTTTTTTCTAGGCTACTATTTGATCATTCGCCACTCTCCAAAGGAGGTACCAATCCGTTCTCCCAGATATTCTCTTTTCACCTTCCCGTTTCCTATTAAACCCTGCGTATGGTGTATAGACCACTCAAGTCTCAGAAATCTCAGCTCGTGTTTGATGGTTAAAATTGCTTGCCTTGATTTGATCCCTCATGTATTTGATCTATACTTTACCCCTTTATATAGTTCACCCAGTTACTTACTGTTGTCTTTTATATTTCCACTGATTTTCCTATCACGTGCCTCTTTCTCCCCTTCGTATCATTTGGTGACTGCCCAGTTATCCGATCCCATCAAGGTAGGCTCTAACCCCGCCATGCATGCGCCTCTCCGCCCGCCTTACTCTCGATTACATAAAACATTCTAAGCGTTATGTAGTACCATGATGGGAAAAAAATGCATCATAGAGTATTTTTTTAAATGGCAACATGGTTCATATAAGAGTGACAATTGTTCCAATTCCATGCATATAATTATAATATACTTTATGGTACGGATTTCTCCTACATGTATGTTAGGCCTACTATAGGGTTACTACTATACAACACATTCAACAGGATCAATAAATCCCCAAATCTCGCCATCCATCCATGATGATAAAATGTCTCTATGACTCAAGCTTAGTTTAATATTGGATAGAACCGTGAAAGGCGGCTTGGGACCGGAATTTTCCCGAGTCGGAACACGATCCCGACATGTCCAGATCGGGGAATCGGGCATACACCTTTCTCTGGGTGGTTAAATGTCCGGTGGCTACGGCGGGTCGGGTGGGGCCGGACCCAATGTAATGAAAAGGTATAATATAGGGCCTACCCAGTATGAAATTATGATTATGTCAGCAAAATCCTCAAAAAAAAAAGTTGTAAAGGGACAAAATATTCGGGTTCGCCGCCGTGGATGGGCATGGAACGAGCTGTGACGTGGGTCAAAAATAACCTATAGCGAGCAAAGAAAGGTATAGGCCTGGCCCCTGAATTGCATGAATTGCAGAAGTGATTGATTTGCACTGCCGGAGCCTATATCTCGAAAAATGACCCTGTATCTGAACGGGCATCGAATGTTGGATATGTGTATGTATGTGGACCTAAGTTAAGTGCATTTAGGGCGATGGAAAAATGGGAAACGTACAATACAAAATATGAAATATAACGCGAAGAAAACGCAACATAATCTAAAAAAGCGCCAGTTCAAATGGAATTCGTTCTACTAGATTTTTCCTTTAAGGTGGGTGACCCGGTCGACAAATTCGGGGGGCCCCCCCCCCCCCATAAATACACATTTTTACCCTCAAACATTGAGATAGATTTCCTAGACACCACACTGTCCTATGGGCCATATGTGCATAATTGCGTCTACTACTTCAAACGGCTGGACATTTTACTTCAAAACTTTGTAATCAGATGTTGGGTGATATGCTGCCATGGGAGGGAGGAAAAAAAAAAATAAACAATCGGACCTTGATCGGGTCACCTATCTTTGTACGTTGTTACCTCGGACTAGTAGCGTTTGGGAGATAGAGTAACAGATGGTACTGTCCCATTCTAAAGAAAGAATATGTGATATTGAAACTGCGAATAAACGAATGAAGGGATTTTTCCACCCCTATGAAGGGGAAAAGATGCCAATTCAGTCTATTTACTCTCACGCATCGACAATATCGTTGGTTTTTTATCATCATCTTGGCCATCTTACTACGATGTGCAGGGCAGATGTCAGCTGGGGGGAGGGCCATCCCTTCCACGGACCAAGAATTCAGATGGTAAAAAACATGAATTGAGTAACTCTAAGCTATATCGTGTATATAGGGGACTATAAAGATTGCGATTCCTTATCAGCTCATATCACTTCAGGCTGCTAACCAGCACGTAACCAAACTAAATCGTCCATATTGGGTATTAACGGACTACTTTTGGAAGCGCAGATACGTCATTACATCTTTGCACCATATATGGGTAATATTTGTTTGTAGGTCCTTGGATATGACACTGCTAAAAATAAAAATGTAAAGAAACGTCGTTTTAACTGGCAGCTGGGACTCACAACGAAACATAAAATAAAACTGGGACCGTAAACAATGTGAAACCATTTGCAGGGAACGAAAAATAACGCCTGTGACATTTCAGCTTCAAACATTATTATTCTTTTGGTTCACCCTTGTTTAAAAACCAAAATGTCAAGAATTAAAACGTAATCACACATTTCTCGACTTGACATCATAAAAAACGTTTGTATGTTCATTGACACATTTATTTGTAAAACGGTTATTTTTATGCATTTTGAAAAAAAAAGACAAAACCGTAAAGAAAATAATTGAAACGGGTACGACACCTTTAATATGGTATGAGATATTATTATTATAACATTTCACAATTAACATATAAGTAAATTTTTATACAAGTTACGAAGAGTCGACGACAGGGGAGGTAAGCTTTTTCATATCCACTACACAATACATAATTACATAACTACTTGCTTATTACCGTTTTCTGTTTTCCAAATTTATGTGAAATGCAGTATAAAGCTTGAAGATTGTTAAAAAACAGGGGTTGCCCGTTAAATTAAAGGGTAAAGTTCGAATTAGGACATTTTTAAACGTTTGTAGGTCGTATTGGTCATGGGTTATAGGCAGAGAACTCGATTTTTTTAACACAGATATAATGAATTAGTCCGGGAAATTGGTTTAAACCGGGGGTTTGATCAACAGTGATTAAGTCCCCGGCGTTTCAACATTATCATTTTCTCTATACTATAATGAACCACCGTGATGTGAGATGAATGTACCGTTGCCACGATAATGATTTTGACGGTAGCTCTAGAAAGCTTATCGGAAACTGAAAACGGTTTATAAAATCATCTGTGGCCTTACATTTAATGTAGTATTTAAATTTAAAAAAATACTAAAAAAAAATCATTAACTTTCAAATGTTGCATGTCTATAACAAGATAGCTATCCTAAGTACCCTCCACCCGATAAAAGCAACCAACAAAGATAAAATCTGTATTTTGCTCTTAACTTTCTGTAACGGCACTTAATAAAATAATTGAACATAGTGCGACATGATAGAAATGATAGAACTTCATATACAAAATACTGAAGTAAAGAACTTTGAGCAAAAACCCCCTGACCGTGCGTAATAGGGCAGGGACGGAAGGTACAAGATCATTAATGGTTTTTACGTCAGTCTTGACAGTGATTTTCTAAACACAGTGTATGAATGGAACCATATATATAACCTTATTATCCTTTCCTTTATAGTTTCTACCATGAGACCTAGCATTTTTTAGGAACATAGCAACCACTAGAACCTTGCCGATTATTATCGTCATTGCTATTAATACCTTTTAATGGAGGATAACCTTTACAGTTTTCATACAGTGCGAGAATGGCCTTAACACCAAAACCCCTTTCTAAAGTTTCTGCACCGATATTTCAATCGGTTTGATGTGAGAGCTAAAACGTGCATTTGTACTCGGCATAGAGTGTGTAAATTACTATTGGTCGATCAAAATGACGGCAACAATTTTGCTCATAACATCAAAAACCAAACATCCTTTAGCCGTAAGATTTCACAGGAAAATGACGATAAATAGAGCTTTCCTCAGATATCAATCAGTGTTTGGGTTCTGGGCTATTAGCGACTGGCAACACGGACTTTAAGATGGGTAAAAGATGTAATAAAAAAAGTCTTCCGAGTGTGTTGAGGCCGAAAAAGAAACTTGTTGACAGAAATATCTCCATGGCGATAAAAAGAGGAAAAGTGTCTTTTGATCTGAGCGCGATTCCCGATAGTACGTAGTTGCAATTATGTAAACCATTATGATTGAATTTTTGCTTCGTATGTATTAGTTGAATTAATAGCGTACGTCCATGAAGAAAAATTCTTCTTAAATGCGCTTCGTTTAATCATGTTAATTGAGGAAATTTTAGGAACAAGGTGTCAATTCCGTCCGGCGCATTTCCGGTAGGTTTTACACTTTTTCTTTTCGCTGGAAATTTTCAAACAGCAAACACTTATGTAAGTTTGCTTTTGATGATATTCCAAGTTATTCAAAAAAATGGCTCAAATATTTGTCTTTTTTACAGGTAAGAGACCTAACTCCAGTCATGGTGCAAATTAGGTGTCAATTCCGTCGTACGCATTTTCCCGGTACAACTTTTCCTTTTTTCAGCTGGAAATTTTCAAACCGACAACACTTAGTGTCAGTTTGCTTTTGATGATATGCCAAGTTATCAAATTAATTGCTCAAAATATTGTCTTAATACAGGTAAGAGGAAATAACTAAATTCATATATATTAGTAGTGCGTATGAAGCAATTAAAAACATGTTCACAATTTCGTTTTTATATTTTTAGGCTCAAATCATATTTGATTATGGGTAATTATTTTATAATGTATTATTTTTAATTATATGTCAACTGCTGCTGCCTGCTGTCGTCATGGTTTTGGGGGGGAAGAGGGGGTATTGTATATTTTTACGCTGTGTTTAGTATTTTTTTCATGTTTTTATATTTATGTGCATTCCTAATTGTTATATTACTATGTGTTTCTGAGGACGCCGCGGCGCGCCGTGAAAATACGAGATAATAGTGTATATTGTATAAGGGTAGGCCAACGTTTGTGTTTATCCTCTGGAATATCTGCATAAATTGAAATGAAAAGGTCGAAGTAAAAAAATTAATCTTGGACAATTAAATAATTGCTATGGAAAAGCACATTTTGCATCCGTCATGACTAGATCTTGAGCCGCTGTTGTCTTGTTTAATGACGTGTGATATTTAAAGTGTCTATGCAAGTTTATGCTATTGAACTATTTTGGGCATTAAAATAGGGAAGTTATGGCAAACCAAATAACACTAAAGTCGGAAGAAGAAACAGAGTTTGTGCTTGATTGCGCCCAAAGAAGTTTCAACATGAGACATGTAAGAAGATTATTATATTTACAGCTTTTAAAGTAAAGTAAACAATTTACAGAGTATCAAAAAATGATGAAATGCTCCAAATTAAAGTTTAATGTGCATATGACTATGAAGTTATTGCTTCCTGGCATAACCAATTATGTTTTTCTTGGGAGCATGCATCCACCAACTTATTACACTTAATTGCTATTGATTTTGCAAAAATTGGGTTGATTCCAAGTTTGATTATAATTGATAGCACCATCGGTTTTTTTAAGCTGGGGTATTTTTACGTTGGTCTTCTCCGGTTCTCCTGACAACTAAGGGCTAGTCTTATTATTTGTCAATTCCATCTTCAACATTTTTTTACTTGTATATACTTATAAAAAGTAGGACGAAATAACAACTCCAATGGAGGAATAGGGGGAAAATAGATTAAAAAAATAACATTCATCCATCATGAGCCTTAATTAAAAATTCTAAACCTGGGCATTAGCTTTACGTGCACTATCTTTAATTGATTTTAGTTGACTATTTTAATTATAGGACGGCCCAGTGAATATATTTTGAAATCTCTGAAGCTGCCTTTAAAATGTGCTTCTAGAAAAAATACTTTCACCTGCACAGCCGGGCTAATTAAGGTGGAAATATTCCAACTAAACTAAACCCAACCAGAACCCAAATCGAAATATCGAAGGAAAAAATGAGTATGATATGTGCCATCCCGGGGTGTGCTACAGAAAAGGTTCATATGATTTACTTACAATGTTATATAGATAGCACTATCGACACTGTAATAGTTTTAGTTTAATTCAGAGGCGTAGTTAAATAGCGATCAAAAACGACTGGACCGTGAGAATATCTTACGTTCGTTGTACTCTGGCCCCAAACTAAGAACCCGTTCAAAGTCGCGTTCAATCACCCCAGAAAATCCCCATACATAGCTCAAAACACGGCTAAATACCGATAGTCTGAGTCTAAAATTGCAACAGCACAGCGAGAGACCTTCAGTCTGGAGTTTGTTATTATTATTAAAATTAGTATAGAGATGATAAAGGGTATTTGACAATTCTACAGACAGACACGTAATAATGGGTCGCTGGTGATAGTTCATGATTCCTGTTGAATTGTTATTTTAAAAGCCTAAGCTTTTTAGTTTGAATATAACTGACGGATCATTCTTAGACACGTCCAGATCTCTCGGTCATGCATGCATTGTCTGTCTATATTTCTGTACCTCTATAATTATCTATAAATTAATTAAATTAACTCTCGTCTATATAACCAGGTTATTTTTGTAACACGTCTAACCAGAGGGATGCAGCCCCGTGGATATTTTTTAATATTAACGTTTGTTAGAGGTATCAAACTAAAGGCCAACATATCCTCTTACTGATAAAATTCATATATGTTCATTTGTGACGTCACGATGACGTTATAAATGCAGGAAACTATTAAAAAAACAAATTCCGTGATCTTCAGTATTTATCGTGGTTATTAACTTACTGCCTATAGATATGTATCGAGTGTGTTTGGTATCAAACTGAAGTTCATTATCTACACCAACATTCAATGTAAAAATTATTTTAAATAAATTCAGTTGTGACATCATAGTGATGTCATAAATGCAAATAACTAAAAAAAACACGTTTTAACTCGCTTAACGCACGCACGTAGGCGAACGTTGTTGGCACTAATCGCTAAGGACTTACATGCATAAGTGATACTTCCAAACCCTTTCATCAAATACCATCAACACTGTTTATAATGCTCTGATATATAAATATGTGTGTCATTTAGATTTCATGCTGGGCTTCACCAACCCCATCACCCGGTCAATTTTGATGAGTTCCCCTGCCGATATCATACCCCTGTGTCTTTCCTTTACACGAAAATGACAGCAAAGAGTTGCTTGACGAAAATGATTTTGAAAACAACAACAACCACCTCAGGCATCCCCTGATTAGGCCAAGGATGATTTATTTCATAAGGGAATCTACTCTGGACCTGGGGGCACTTTTATTCAAAGGTTGATATGGTGCGTGAACAAGAAAAAAAGCGTAAAAGGGGCCCTTTTTCCAATAGGCGAATGTACGCGCGTACATTTGTTTAGGGTGTCAAAAAAAGCAAAATAGGAAAAAGGGTATGTTTTTTTAACCCTGAATTGTGATGTACGTGTGTATGGTAATCATTAAACGGGGAATCAAAATCAACAAAAAAGATTTGTTTAATCGGAACTCGCAAGTAAGCAAAGCTAGAAAATAAAGGGTATATTAACGAACACAATGCATTGGCTTAACTTGTTTAGGTAGCAAAACATATAAAATACTTGTCTTAGGGTATGTTAGCTTGTTTTTAGTCGGGTGAAAATATGTGTTTAGGGTGCATTTTGGAAAGCCATTTCCAGCATCAATCCACTTGAATACAAGTGGCCACCCCCGGACTCTGGAGCTGTGTATACAATGTAGCGTGGGATATAGTCCTGCTGAGCATGACTTCTCCTTATACATAAATATCATAATGCCATTATTCATCAATGGAGGAGTTCATGCCAAAAAGTTGTAAATGATATGGACCAAATTTTTGGTCTCACATTCTCAATAATTTTCACGCTTCAGGCAAATAAATATTACCTGATTCCACCTTGAAAGTATTCCTTAGAGTGTTATTCAACAACGTGATAGTCGTAAATATCTTATCAAATTGTATGAAGTGAAATTAAGGAAATTTCAAGACTTGTACTTAAGATTTTGACTGGTGACTAAGTCCCGATTTTGTATTGCCAGTGTGCTTAATGAAAGCTTTAGCTTGTATTCACTGATTTAAAATTGGATATTACTGGTGCTAAAGTAGAAGAGTGTGTAGCGAAGCAACGGTGTTATAGGACAATTGGAAGGGGTGACAGGTTGTCAGTGTTCAAATTTGAAGGCTACACAAAAATGTCATAGCTGATACACATAATGTTTGGGGACTTCACATATAGACTGTTTAAGGCATACTGTTAAAGAAACGCCATGTGAAGCCTGTCAATTATTGGGACTAGCGTTGGATATACCACTCATGATATTTCATCAACATATTAAAATCGAACTTACATTACGCAACAGTACACTCATACCAAGGTTTACTGAACATTTTTAAGTATAATCAACTTCGAGATCATTTTTAAAGGTTAAACTTAAATTACAGTTTTTTATAAATTTTTTAGAAAAGCTATTTAAAGGCTTACATTCCTATACGAACACACAGTAATAGCTATTTTGAACGTCCATGGCTATTGCCCACGCGTGTCAAATTCACACCAGATTTAGAAATGGGTAAAAACGTTTTACACGTTTTTATCCCCAAGTTGGCAATCTCTGCTGGCATATTACACGTATATAAAGGACGAATAGACTAGACTGACTAATAAATATTTCACACGAATGAAAATAACGATTTTTTACACAGACCCACCATGCCAGTAAAAATACAAAAAAACAAACCATTAAAAAAAACACACACACACACACACACACACACACACACACACACACACACACACAACAAAAACAACTCTTCTATATACTATCAAATTCAAAATCACACAAAGAAAGAAAAAGAAAAACTCGAAAAAGCGCGCGAGATTGTACACGGCACATTGGCATCAAAACGTTTGTAATAACCAAAAAATTAATATTTTGCTTGCACAATTCAAGAGCGCCATCCCTAATCTTGAACATAATCCTGAGCTATGATGAAGCGTCCGATATCAAAAATGTTAATTCAAGTTTTGTGCAATCATTTTTTGTTATAGGCTCTACACAAAATGTTAAACAAATACAGTCTAGAGTTTCCAAAGACTTGTGTAGGAATTTCGAGCCAAAGTAGTAAATTTAAACTTTTTGTAAGAGGAAAACGAATGCGGTGTCCACTCTTTTTTGGGAAATTAGATTTTTATAGGTGAAACCATGGTGAAACTTTAGTCGCAGTAAATTTTGGGTGTATCCTTGGTGTAATTGGTGTAAGACTTGGATGAAAGAAATCAACAAGCCATACGCAGAAAATTAAAGCCTATAATCTATTCAGCTTCGTACAGAGAAATTACATGATAGCAGTAACCAAATTTGAGCAAGACCCCTTGAGCCAGTGATTCAGTTCATCGGAAAAATAAAACAAATCACCCAATATAGATTTTTGCATATTTGTTACGGATGCAGGTATGCCAAAATACTCTGCCAGTAACTGAGAGGCTAGTAATAAGCTCGAAGTACCCAAGAATACAAATCGCCCTTGAATTGTCCCTTTACTAAATTGTTACTAAACAAGGTTGCCCTTGAATTATGTAGGCAATTTCAGCTTTACACAATGATGCCTCACATTTTGAATAACACTAGTGCTTTTTTCTTTCTTTTGACCAATTATGAAATGAAAAGGTACATCATGGAGACAATTTTATAGTTATCCTTCACATTTAAGTCATTCTTAAGACATTTACTTAATCTTCACTTTTAAGCCTAGCCATTCTTAAGACATTTACTTACAAATCTGCAGCTTATTATGAATAGAGTTATCTGTGAAAGCTTGTGAGGATATTCATCACAGTGGACAGTTTTCTGGGAAGTAGTGTGAATGAGTTCGGGTCTATAGGTCCTAAAATTCCTGGCCCCTCCCAGTCGATTAAGCACTGTTCTTGAACGACAACGATGCTATTAAAGATGTGTTGTTCTCTTGTTTATGCTTTCTTTGTGGCTATAGTTCTTATCTGTTAATTTTAAAAGAATCTCATTTGAAGTGGCTTCTATACAGAATTTGTCAAACCCCTGGCTTATACAAGAAGTACACAACATCGACTTTAATCAAAAAGCATAGAGAATGCCAACACTAAACTGATAAGGCTCAGTATGTGTCAAACCATCGTCAATAAATGACATGATCTGGCGTTCGAGGTGCAAACGGTTCGACAATGGCTGAAATTACACACAGCGAATTTCAATGCATTGATTGGATTGAATCACTCACCAGGCGTGAATATTTATGCGCAATCATTGAAAGTTCCGTCTTTTATTCAAAGTGGAAAGAAAACATGTCAACCTGGCCTCTTATTCCGGTTGATGTATGTTGTAAAAGGAGATATATCCACCGGAGCACTAGGTCCGGGGGTCTAGGCTTCACAGACGATAACGGAATAAAGCGTGAAACTAATGTTGAGTGAAGCAATAAGAGTCAATCTGAATCGAGTGTCCTATGCCCGCCGTAGGTGGAATATGGGTATGAGTCTGGCAAAACTATAAACCTACTACACCGGTATTCGTACCTACACTCGTCAAATATGATCTTACACTGTTTACTAGTCACATTTTGACTGGAATCTGGTAGTAGAATCGACCAGCATATGGCCATGTTTGACAAGACTCGGGTCGGTGGTCAAATTTACCTTGTTTTATTCTTTTCCAATTAAAAACAGCTAGTGAACGATCAATTTTCACGCGGTCTAGTAAAAATGACAAGACATTTTTAAGAGGGATTACCTACCCAATGAGACCACCTATTTCAACGGAAATCAATAGTCTTACGAAATAGAGCTCATACACACTCAGTAATGCTTATTGTAACAAACAAACCTAAGCATCTCGACAATACGCACGTACCGGAATTAGACCAGGTTATTGATTCGGCGTCACTTGTAGCTTTTATCAGTATTTTCTACCTCCATGCTTTTACGGATGTGAGTTTTTTTCAGTCGTGCCATCTTACTCTTCTTGTCTTCTGAGATACTCGTGTTTGAGTATGATGATGAAATCTACGGTTAATGTTCTCTTCCTACGAAGATTCTTCCATGGTAGCAAGTGAAAAAGAAGTATCGAGGTGAGATATTTGTGATAATTCAAATAAAATATAGAAATCAGAATGTTGGATGTTATTGTCTTCTCGTGAATATATCAACCAAAATTTTAAAACAATCTCATTCGGACACATTTTGAAACTATGGTTGAGAAACTGGCGATATTGAAGGGTCAGGGCAAAGGGTAGATTTAGAGTGAAGTGTAAGGGTTAGGTTAAAGGTAAGGGTCGGGGTCAGGGTTGTGTTTGTGAGGGGGATTTTTGATATTGTGGGGTGAGGCTTGTTTTGACAATGTTGACATATTCTCACGAATTCATGTCATTACAAATATAGTGTTTGACCTTTATTCTGCGATTGAGTAGGATATCTATTATTGGAAAGAATTTTGTATTGTGCCACCACCCTATGAATTTAGTAGCCTCAACGGAATAAAATATGTGGTGGCAGAATACTAAATTCATCCCCTAATGTTTATAGTTTAGTAACTTTCTAGGCCTGCGGCGCAATCTTCTTTGCTAAAACAATGAGCAGTTTTGTAGGTAAAACTGTAAAAATAGCTAAGACAGTCACGCTTTTTTAATAAGGTTAAATTATTAGTTCGTATAGTAGCTATATAGAAATTATAAGTTTATATTAGTTACTATATGTATATAGTAACATTATAGAAACTATACTGTGATGATGTATGTGTGTGCGCGCGCAAATGTGTGGGACACACACGCAGGCACGCACATACACATATAGTTTAGTTTCTATACATTTGCCAATAATCGTAATGATCATGGGATGATTCATATTATCAACATTGTAATTTGGATTTTGAACTTTACCGAGTTATTGTTATCTGTGTTGGTCAATTATCAGATTATAATAATATCATAGTGCACAGGTCCAAATATATGTTTATCTTTATCAAACAAAAGAGCTGTTGTACAGACTAATTATGACGGGCAAATGACATGAGGGTGTCATAAATTCCCCCGATCGTTTTCGAAGAAAAAAAACCAGACGTCTTTGTAATGTCCTGTTGTTTCAACCTGCGACGAGGTTTTAAAATGTTTTGGAATGAGCAATGTCACTGCCCGTCAGTTCATAATGTACTTTGAGATCGGAATTCAGCTGTGATTGCCAATATTGATAAGTTTGGCATAGGTATCGTTCTTGACATCTTGTTTTTCTGTTCTTAATTAGATTGCTTTATCCAGGCCTATGGGTTTTTCGAACATGGATACTCGGGATCCGGTCACATCAACAGCCGAAGATGATATCCTAGATTTGAGCTTAATACCTCTACCGCAGAAGCGAATGCATCGAAGGCGTTCCTTAGACTCTACAGTGAAAACAACAAGCTTCCCAGCCATCTGTGAAAGTGAGCCGATCCCAGTAAACTTAAAACCACGATGGGCGTCCAATTGGAAACACGTAGGCGTAGAGACTTGCCCAAGAAGGAGTAGCATAAGCACTACCCGCAGTGATTATTCACTGTCAACATCGCCGGCAAAATCGCCGGTGAATTGTAGAAGACGCGCAAGTTTGCCGATTGCTTTGGCAGGGCCAAGTGTGCCGTATTTCTCGGGACATGTGCTATCAAAATTGAACCAGAGGCGTGCAAGCTTGCCAAAATCATCGTCACTGGAGTTACTGGCTGACAGAAGCAACAAAGGCTGCAGACCAAGCGTTGGGCAATCTTGTCCACTGATTTGTGCTTACCAAGGAAACAGTAACGCATCTGATTCGAATTCAGAATATTCTGATTCTGAAGGAGACAATGACGATGATGGACAACCAATTCTCTCACATAACAAAACTACGCACAGGAAGGCGCGAGCAGACACTCCTATTGCTACAGGACTGTTGGAGGCCAGTCAAAGGAAAATTAAATGCCCACTTCCACGAGTGCAAAAACAACCTGCAAATTCGAACTGCGCTACAGAGACAAGTCAAAGAAACCAGGATAAATTCAAATTGCTTGCAAATGATCGTCTCCCCAAAGCTAGACCTGAGTTAAAACCAGGCAGAACTAAGTCAAAGATACACAACGAAACAGTCATAAAAGACTTGATAGAGACAACGACAGTCTGGTTGACTTTGTGTCAGATACTGAAAAGAATTCGATGTCGAATAAAGAGTTTGAAAATGGGTCGAGCTATCGAAAGCGGACATCTTGTAGAAAGTCCAGTTCATTGCAAACACGATTAACCGCAGATGCGCTCAAACATTGTCGGGTTGAAGGCATCCAACCCAAGCAGGTCGACCATCTTGCGGAGAAATTTGAATATATGAATAGAACGGAAGTTGGGAAAGTCATAAAATGGTTGGAAGAATTAAATAATGAAGAAAGTGCTGGAGAAGACAGCAACAGTGGTGATTTCTATGAAAGAGGAGTGAAATGAAAACTACACTGTAAAAATAACAGTAAAATTTGCAGTAAACATATTGTTAATGACAGTACAGACTGTACAGTGTATTGGAGTGTTTCTGAAAAACGTGCACACACACTGTAAACAAAAGAAAACTGAGCAATCGTTTAGAGGCTAAATGTTTTCAATACTAAAGTAACTTAAAAAGCCTTTAAATTACATAGAGAATGAAGGTATGATTTTTAACCCTCGTCTTACGAGTGAACTTTCCTCCGGTGTGCTAAAATGCCAAAAAGCTATCGTAAAAACCTACGGTATATCTTCCAGGTGATCGTTTTGTCAACCTTTCCGGTGCTTTTAGTGAAAAAGAATGTGAAAAAAAGGTACCTTCACCGGGGTTAGGGTCAAAGTCGGAAGGATGGGGTGGTTGCCACCCAAGATTATTTTATGGTACTGGTACATTTTTAATAAAATACTCTGCAGAGTATGGTTCTAAAACACTCTATATTTAAAAAAAAATAAAACTAGCCAAATGCCAGAGCTGAATACCACATGAAAGTCCGATATCCCTACCAAAATTGGATTTTCGCCTACATGTACATGTATTTCCTGTGGAAAATGCCAATTTTGCTATTCGTGGATCTATGACGTATTAATTGTGGCGCCATACTAGAATTGTTCGTACTTATTTTAGTATCATTTGAAAGAATTGAACTGTAGCTATCCACTAGTATCAAAATCATAAGCGTCAGATGTTTTATAACGAATTCCTGAGGGGTAACTACCCCCCCCCCCTCTTGGTAAACCGTGTTACAAAAGGGTAAGCTTGGTAAGACGAGGGTTAAGGCTACAGGTTCAAATCCCATTAACGTTGTGTCTAATGTTATATTTTCTAATTCGTTATAGAATAAAGACTCCTGACTTATAATTATTACTTCGTTGTGGCCGGCTGTTATTAACATTTTTAATTTATTTTTATAAATATTTTGTAGATGTTATTTTCTTTAAGTTGTTTGTTACTTTGCAGTAGCACTTTCACTTTATTGGTTAAAATTACACACTTTTTTAGTTGATCATCACGACGTCGTCGGTGACTTGCCATTTGGTCTAATCCCAATTGGTCTAATGATCATTATGTCTAACTCCGATTGGTTTATACCATTTAGTTTAATAACCATTAGGCTAATCACAATTTAGTCTAATAGCCATGTAGTCCTATTCATCTGGTCTAAACTCATATCGTCTAATATCCACATCGTGTATAACCGAATTGGTCTAATGCCAATTGGTCTAATACCCATCTTGTCTAATATTCCATTTGGTCTGATATCCATCTTGTCTAACATCCATATGGTCTAATATCTATTTGGTCTAATATCCATTTAGTCTAATATTCAGCTAGTCTAATATTCATTTAGTCTAATACCCATTGGTCTAATTGCCGCATTTGATCTAATATTCATTGGTCTAATGAATGTCCATCGT
Organism: Ophioderma brevispina; assembly: GCA_023653785.1. Classification (NCBI taxonomy): domain Eukaryota; kingdom Metazoa; phylum Echinodermata; class Ophiuroidea; order Amphilepidida; family Ophiodermatidae; genus Ophioderma; species Ophioderma brevispina. Next base: position 75,619 of record JAMKCH010006701.1, on the reverse strand, counting down.
TGATTCTGTCTAATATCCATTTGGTCTAATATTTAAATCAATGTTTAAGATCAATTATTTTGGGTTCAACATCCAAATGAATAATATACCAAATGGGTATTATTAGACCAAGTAGATATTAGCAAATGTTGCGGCCCGCAGGCGGAGTGCCCAACTCTCTATCATTGGCGTTTGGACCAGGCTCCCTCATTAATGTTGCTGTTGGGGGTTCGCCACTCTAACCGCACAGCGAGTCTGTTTTTTGCAATTGCCCATTTTCCGCCCCAGCAAAGGGCCGGTACGCTCTTTATACTCCTGGGTGGAAGAGGCAAGCAAGGGTTAAGTTCCTTGCCCAAGTGAACAACCCATGGGCAACAGCGGGGCTCGCACGCCCACAACTTATGCTTATGAGAGGCGACCACTGCACCACATGTGCTACCTTTGTAGATATTAGACCAGTGGATATTAGACCAAGTGGAATTAGATCAAATGGATTTAACCCAAATGGACATTAGAACCACATGGACAATAATACCAAATGGGTAATTTGACCAGATGGAATATTAGATCAGATGGCTATTAGACCAATTTGGTATTAGACCAAATGGATATTAGACCAAATGGATGGCGTTTGTGGTTATTAGACCCAATGGTAGTAGACAAAATGGGCATTAGACTAAATGGGCATTAGACCAACTGGATATTAGACATTCTGGTGGTTATTAGATAAATTGGATGTTGGACAAAATGATTATTAGGCAAATTGGAATTAGACAATATGGGTTTAGACGAATTGAAGTTAGACCAAGTGGGTCGTCGTTGTCGTCATTGTGTTGAAAATCAGTGTTGTTCAATTGTTGTCCTTTAATTGCATGTTTAATTGCCTTTTAGAACAACACATGCCGTGTAATCACACTCTTTTTATTTTAGTGAGTATGTGTGTGTGTGTGTGTTTGTGTGTATGTGTGTATCACTGTTAAAATATATTAGTAAATTTTCTATAAATTAGATCTATAAGACATAATTTTGACTAACTTTTAATCAAAACGTTGTAGGACCAACTTTGTAGCAAATTGACAACTTATTTTACATTGTATGTGTGTGTGTGTGGGTGGTGTGCTTTTGGTAATGCGTGAGTCTTTTGGTATACAAACCTTAATTAATGTAGGTTATTTTTTTTTAAATTTCAAACTGAATGTATAAAAATTCAGAGTAGAAACATTCGATTTAAATGTGACTATGACTGTGATATGATAAAGATATTGAGACCTTCATATCATGAAAATGTTGTCGTTCTCGATTTATGATCGTTTTTTCTTAATTGTTGTACAAGGTTTTTTCTACCTTTCGATACAATCTCGTTACGTCCTCGAATGGAACCGGGGGGGGGGGGGGGGGCACTTGTATTCAAAGGTGGATATGATGCGTGAAGATGGACTTATGAGATGCACGCAAAACAAGTATTTCCACCGACTAAAAAACATACCCTAAACAAGTATTTTTGTCTGTTTTGCTACCCTAAAAAAGTAAACAATGCATTGTGTCGTTAGGCCTATATAGGCCTATAGCCTTTATTATCTTTATTAATTATGATTCATATTTGCAGTCAACTGAGTATATTTCTGGGTTGACCAAAGCATAAATGTGATGAAATAAAATGGGAAAAAATGAACTCCAGTCTTGGCTTTTTAAAATGGTACTCTGGATGATAAAAATCAACGAAATAATGTTGTTCTATTTCGAAAGTAAAACATAGTCTGTTAACATGGACAAGGAGATCATAATGCATAATGGAATCAAAGGAAATATTGTTAAATGTGCCTATACGTCAACGAAGTAAACAAATTTTCACTATAAAAATAATAAATATTTTAATTAACATTTATTGATTAAAAAAGAATACAAACAAATAAAAACAAACTAAAAACGGGGTTTGAGCCTCACGCCCAAAGTTATGGAACGCCGTTTGTAAAGATTTGAATTATCATGTGTGTGTGTGTGTGTGTGTGTGTGTGTGTGTGTGTGTGTGTGCGCGCGTGCGCACGTGTCCGGGTGTGTGTATGTGTGTTTGTGTGTGTGACTTAACATTTGTGTATATATTGTAAATTTAATTATCATATTTTTTTGTGTGTATGTAGCATTTGTGTGTATAATATAGAGATTTAAATTATAATTTGTGTGTGTGTGTAACATTTGTGCGTATATTATTGCTTGTGCACACAAAAATTTAAGACATAAACGCAATAATATTTTTTTTTTTTTTTTTTTTTTTTGTCTGTTTTGCTACCCTAAAAAAGTAAACAATGCATTGTGTCGTTAGGCCTATATAGGCCTATAGCCTTTATTATCTTTATTAATTATGATTCATATTTGCAGTCAACTGAGTATATTTCTGGGTTGACCAAAGCATAAATGTGATGAAATAAAATGGTAAAAATGAACTCCAGTCTTGGCTTTTGTAAATGGTACTCTGGATGATAAAAATCCAACGAAATAAGTTGTTCTCTTTCGAAAGTAAAACATAGTCTGTTTAACAGGTAAAGGAGTTCATAATGCTAATGGAATCAAAGGAAATTGTTAAATGTGCCTTTAACGTCACGAAGTAAACAAATTTGCAACTATAAAAATAATAAATATTTTAATTAACATTTATTTAATTAAAAAATAATACAAACAAACAAAAACAAACTAAAAACTGGGGTTTGAGCCTCACGCCCAAAGTACCCTCTTGGAAAATCAAGACGTTAACATGCCACATGTTAACGTCTTGGTTACGAAAACAGAGACCCGCGTGTTATATATAAAATCATTGTTTGAATAATGCTATTTTTTCTAAAGGGAGCTCTAGCCTCCATGCTTACCTTGCATGCTCCCATTGTTGGACTGCTGTATATATAATGACAAGGTTATTTTGAGCTTGTCAAACATAATGACATCACGGTTCTCTGCACTTTTGAATTGACTCTTTTGGGACTTTTGTACTTTATTATCACTCTATGTGTGCCTCGAGTGATTGTCCACTTACGTTTTGTTATATCAATATTTTCAGCACTTACGCAACAGAGAACTTTCCAAGGTAAAGCAATCTCTATCTCTTTTTTGTTATAGGGAACGCAATTCAAAACGTAGAATTTCAATTTTATGTATTCGTTTTTCAAACCAAGATAATTTTGTTTTTGCTTTTACTGTTATACCACTTAAGTTAAACGAGGGGTTCCTAGGGACCCGCACAATCGTTTGCCAGTTTTACGACAGATATTTTTTTTCGACTGGTATCAACAAATTTGTGTTCGTTAATGGTTAAAGCACTATTAGCACCTTTTTTTTTAAGGCGCGGGCCCCCAATTTTTAAACATTTGGAGATTTTTACACGGTTTTCATTGTAACACCTGGCTATTAAACTATACCTGTGAATGGTTAGAAGCTCGAACATGTCTATGTGTCAAACGAAGGAATTTTGTCACTAGCTCATTATTATCGGGGATCATAATTCCACGGCCTGCTGGAAACTGCCTTCCAATTTGAAATAGCCGGGAACTAGCGCCATGTACGTGTCTCCGCCATCCATAGTTTTTTTAATGTCTGGCAAGTCCAAGGTTGAGGTTATTTTCTCGAGTGCCACTATTTTTCATCATGGACGGACTAAACGTAGCCTTCATCTCTGCCTTAAGTCCAATCTGGGATCACAATTCTATTAAAAATTTGCTTATTTGTGATATATACTCTTTTTAGGCATGGTCTTCTCGTTCGCATGTATGTTTTCCTAGATGATTTAACCACTTAAACTGTGCAAAAATGTCAAATTTTGAAAATTGGGGCGCTCTTCAAAAAATGTGCCAATATTGCTTTATAACCTTTGAATACACATCTTTTCATTAAATAAAACAATAATTCCGTTACTCTACTCCCTACATTAGAATAATTGTGCGGATTCCAATGAACCCATTGTTCACCAACGAAGTTCGGTAAAAATCAAATAATTAAACTCAACAAACATGAATATTTTTCTTTGTATAAGTATATATTCATGTAATTATGTTTTCTTTTGGTTAATGTATGAACAGCAAAAAAGTCAAACTGATAATTTTGCATATAAATCAGTTCAAAATGTTAATCTAAGTGTTTAATCTTACTACTTATACGTCGGCATTGGAACACATTGAAAGACAATTGGTCCATGTTACTATACCATGCTACCGGCTGTCCATTGGAACCTATTTTTGCTAACTTGGGATTACCAAACATTCTAAAACAAAAACTATTGCCTATTAAGATGAAAAAAATGGGTATAGGTCAAGATCTTGGAATGAACTACAACTATGTTCATACTTGGCTGGTGGGGGGGGGGGGGGGGGTAGGTGTGGCTACACCTTTTGCGAAAAAAAAATAATTGGATGGACTTTCTTTTTGTGTGGATCAATGCATTCTTGTCAGTAAAATCACCTCCGTTTTAGTTTAATCAACAAGACCAGACCTTAGAGCAACACTGATCCCAATGGTTGCAGTCTGTATCTGTAATCGTGTTTTGCATGTTAGAACTCTTTGCGAAAAATCAAAATGGCAAATGCGCAGGTCAAAGTTATAGATTGTTCTTAAGACAGCTCAATTAATGTTAAATAATGATTAATTCTTGCACAATTATTAAAATAAACATTGTAAAAACATTTTTTATCACGGGGTTTATAAACTTGCTATTAAAAATACAAGCATTTGTGTCAGAAATAAATTCGCCAAAGATTTGTTCGGAATGACTCGATAAAACAAGAATTACCTAAGAATTAAAATAACGACTAAAACTGTCATAAAGACGAAGAACCGAAATACCCGATTTGAGTCAAACTTGAAGCAAATGAAAGCTTATTTAAGCTACAACTTCAAATGATAAACCAATTTGCCAATATTAACCCTGTATTACCCAAAAAACCTTAATGATCCATGCAAAAAAAGTGCTTGACTGCATAAAATAGAATGAACAAACTTAAACATTATATATGTATTATGCATTATATCTTACACACATAGGATACACCCACACCTACCCACCACCAACTGCACATACCCACACAGCACACACAAACACACACACACACACACACCCCACAAACACCACACATACAACACCCTGTAACAAACCTATGGAAAAGTTAGAAGACGGCAATCAATACAACTTAACCAAAAATATAATATTCATAAATGAAGTAAAATGGCAATATTTGCATTCCATATGGAGTAGATTAGACTTTTTATAATCCCCTGTTAGCAACCTTCCTTCCACATGTAGGCTACATGTATGTTGTGAGAATGGACCGTGTCCCATTTGAGTTCCAGTTTTCAAGTTCCAAATTTGAAACTATTTTGATTTACCTTATTTCTAGATTATTTTGTGGATTCAAATTTTAATTGTTAATTGTTATTGTCTTATGATACTTTGTGTGGTATCATTTTATTGATAACGCAACAATGAAATAAATAACGAAAACTTCAAGAAACTTCAATAACTATGTGTGATATTTGACCTTTTATCTGGAAAGGTCAATAAGAGATTATAGCCCAGTGGCGTAGAAAGGTGGGGGAAAAGGGGGGGGGGGTGGCAGAGTGTCCCCCTCTGAAAAAAATTTGTGGGTGAATCGGGAAATAAAAATGATGTTCATAGTTAAATCACCCCTTTTCGGATCTTTGGCCCTGGCGACCCGGGAAATGTTTCTGTGATCGGGATATTTTGTTGCACCTACCGGAAATTGCCCCCTCGTAATCACCGTGGCTTACTACTCGCTTGTTCAGTGTACGTTACAACTTACATACAGGCACGTCTATGGCAAGCAATAAGGCCATACCGTATTGCTGCAACCGCTTTTGCGAGAAGGTAGCCACGCGTTGCGACATTTCGCGGCAACGCGTTGCGACCTTTCAGCAACGCGTTGCGGGTTCGGCCAATCAAAATCATGGATTTCTGTGACGTCTTTTTCCAAAACATAGACCCAACAACGCGTTGCTAATATACTTTGCAACGCGTTGGCAAACCTTCACAAAACGCGTTGCGAGCTTCACCACGCGTTGCAAGCTTCGCAACGTCGTTGCTAAGGTTAACATCCATAAGGGACATACGTATTGCCCGGGCAACGCTGTTGTGAGAAAGTCCACACGCGTTGCGACATTTCGCAACGCGTTGGCGACATTTCCAGCAACGCGTTGCGGACATTTCGGCACGCTTTGCGGTGTCGGGCCATCAAATCATGAATTTCATTCTGTGACTTATTTCAAAATATAATCTCACACGCGTTGCCATGCCACCTTCACACGCGTTGCAACCTTCACAACGCGTTGGCGGCAATACGTTATGACCCTTTTGTGCCTTCACAACGCGTTGTGAAGTTTGCTATTTTTTGAAATCGTCACGAAAATTCCTGATTTGATATGGCCGACGCCGCAAAACGCGTTGCCGAAAAATGTCGCAACGCGTTCTACTTTCTCAAACGCGTTGCGACAAATCCGTTATGACCCTTAGGCTTGTGACCTTCGCAACGCGTTGTAAAGCTCCAATCGCGTTGTGAATCTCGCAACGCGTTGTGAAGGCTTGCAACGCGTTGTGAGTTTCCACAACGCGTTGCTTAGATAACTTGGCAACCCGCGTTGGGGGTCTATTGTTTGAAATACGTCACAGGAAATAAAAAAACTCATGATTTTGATTGGCCGACACCGCAAAACGCGTTGCTGAATGTCGCAACGCGTTGCTACTTTTAGCAAACGCGTTTGCGGCAATACGTTATGACCTGAGGCTGCCATAAAGTCACAGAAACATACTCGTGGGTATATAGCCAAAAGGATAGCAAAACTACGTGTTTAGAGGGCAGTTTTTAAACAGTATTTTGATACCACTTTGCTATAACCCAACGAGTACAATATATGTTTAATAGTGATGTGCCTATAAGTTGTAACCAAACACTGGCCAGGCTATAGTCTTTGATTGTACCCTTCCCTGATAAGAAAAATATTCGCTTCATTGTTAAAGTTTTCGTGTATTTTATTCAATCTTTCGCGTGCAAAGTATCAAACACGGCTTATATCAAAACTTTTAAACGATTTTCAATTCATATCTAGGACCTTATAATTTAAAAATTTAAGTCCATTACAAAGGTGGGTTTGTTCCTAATGATGTCTTTGGAATTAATATGGGTCTCGTAATATATTGATAATTGTCCTGCAAATCCATCCATTACAATGATTTTCAATTGAACGAAAACTATAATATTCCTGACCTTTGCGTGATTAGCCAAATTACAGACATACCCAAATTTCATTTCTACACACACGTGTACCGATCAATCATTGAACGATCGAAAGAAAGACCCCGTCTTGATTACCAATGGGTTTTTCCTCTTTGGATTGGTTTAAGGATTCACAATCTTATTTGTTCTACTAAAATCTACCGTTAGAATTTTAATTTATTAAATAAAATCTACCCCACACATAAAGTATTGGACACATGCGCGGACACATTTGCAGGTCCTCTACCCCTTTTGAATAGTGCGTCAGCCGTCATGTATTTGTAACTGACCAGACACGAACACAAAAACTGGACCACGGAGGGATCAGTCTTCATAGACAAGGGGTATCATCCGTGTCCAAGAATCCACGTAAAAAGGGTAGATTTTTTCAGGATCAGGCACGTTACGTACGTAACGTGAAGGGTCTAAAAATCACTAACAAATTAAGAAAAAGGTTTTTTTTTTATTTTTATTTATTTATTACACTTCATTCACTGGTACACAACAGCATCAAAATAAAATTCAAGAAAATATTGCACAAACAAATTAACAACATAAAAATATACGGATTTAGATATTGCAACCAAAATAATTCCAGTGAAAAGGTTGGGACAAGCAGGTGCTTAATCACCACTAGGACCATCCCACCTCCAAGATTTTGAAAGCAAATAGTGAAACCCCAAATTACATAGTCCGCAATTTGTAATGTGCAGACTAAGCCCCAAGTACATCATGTTTGATGGATCAAAACTTGTAGCATATCTGGAATCTAAAAAGTCAACTACCTGAGATTTCAAAAGTAGGCCAAGACCAGTTTGTCTGGTTTCAAAGGGGAGCTTGTTCCATAAAGAACAATACATTGAAATAGGTTGCTTTATGTGCCTCAACCATCCTGCAAAACTGAGGCTTTTAAAAACCTAAATGGATCAGAAGATGATCTTGTTGTGGGATGGTCCCGTCTGTTGCTGCCGCTGATTCTTAACAAACTTGTTGATATTATCGCGTCATAATGACCACTTTTCATCTAAAAAGAATCACAATCAGTCTTGTCTCTCCTGAGGGTGAGTGGAAGGAGATTGAGGCTCTTAAGTCTCGCTTTATAGTCCTGATCAGAAGGCATAATGAATTTGGTAGCTCTCCTTTGGACACCTTCCAAAAGCCGAATGTTTTGTTTTGATGTACCACTCCAAAGGTAGCTCTACCATATTCAAAGTCCTCCTGTCAGGGATCTATAAAGGGTCAAAGTCACCTCTTTCAAGGGCATTGAAACCTACAGTGCGCATAATCATCCCATTTCTGATTGCATTTTTTCACCACTCTTTTTTACAATGGTGTCCAGTTGAGTTTCGAAGAAACATAACACCCAAATCTTTGATAGTATCAATTGCACTCAAGGGGTACCATTCATGTTATAAGTAATTTGATTGGTTTATGACGTCTTGTCATGGTCAGAGGACCTGGCACTTGATGGATGAATATTAAGCTCCCAGGACTTGCTCCAATTAAACAAGGAATTAGATCTCTGGAGATGAGGACAGTTGGGAATCTATTTTTGATGTTTAGAAAACACTTGGCATCATCAGCCAATAATGCTACTTGCACTATGGGCAACGCTGTGCAAGTTGATGAATACAACGAAAAAGAAGGTGACCTAAATGAGCCTTGCGGCCCACCGAAAACACCGGAAGCCAGTCTGAATAGATACCAGCAACAACAACTCTTTGACGTCTTCCTTCAGATCGGCCTCCAAACCACGTAATAATCGAATGATGCCAAAGGAACGAAGTTACGAAGAAGGAGCTTTGTGAAACGCTAAGATCGAAAGTTTTTGAAAAATCAAGGTACACCATGACATATAAATATTCTACCTAGCCTCAGCGTTGCCATAACAGAACTGATTTCGTGAAACCTCAACATTTGTGTGACTGTGGACGGCCCTTGATAAAGCCATGTTGGAGGATACAATTTATCTTTAAGTCGCAGGGAAAATGCAAGTTGAAAATAGCTCTCTCCATACCTTTTACCACATACACATAGCAAAGAAACAGGTCTATAATTGCCTACTTGTTGTATATCTGCCTTTTTGTAGACAGGGACTACATCTTGCATCAAGCCATGCAGTAGGTAAAGCCCCTTTGGCTATAGACATGTTAAAAATATGACATAAGGGTGATGCAAGTTACGGCACATTCTTTTATTAAAAAACACGTGGAGACAAACCATCAGGGCCGTGACCCCACAATGGCCTTAGCAACATTAAGATTTGTTAAGATCTCAAAGACTTCATCAGTTTGAATTTTGACGGATCCAAGAGACTCATGATGGTGAATCCTAATTTCGGGAACTTGGGGTTATCGGAAGGTTGTGTACAACAGAAAAAAAGTAATTGTTGAAAGGGTTGCCTTTCTTTGGAGTGAAGCAGACATACCATCATTGCCTAAATGACTTGAGGCACATCATTTTGTAGCTGTTTTTAGATCTAATAAAAAAGAACCAAAAACCGTTTGGGTTTCAATATCAAAGTCTCCCCAAAACCTTCAACATACTGATACATAATTTGACAGAATTATATTTTGGAGACTATTCCGAAGCTTCCTAAATTTAGCCCAATGATGTTCCAAATTGGTTTTCTTGGCCCTTTCCAAGAGGTATATTTTTTTTTTTCTTCTGAAAATGGCGTACGGTCAGAATCAATCCAAGCCGGAGTGGTGCTTCCCTAATGCTACCCTTGGGAATATGCCTGTCCAGTATAACTGGTAAAAATATTAGATAAAATTTGACCATGCACAATCAACAGTGCCCGCATCTGTAGACTTCAAGAAGTCATTTATCTGTAAATTAGCTCTAATTTCAGAAAATTAGCCTTGTTAATTGTACACAAGACGGGGCGAATTTTTTGGGAGCGGCGTCAACTTTTGTCATAATAGAGAATTCTAAAACCTTATATCCGTACGAAAATATCCCTGGAAATAGTCAATTTAAAAACACGGTCATGTATGTATGTAAAATTAAATCACTGATATTATTACGTTCTTGCGAGATGGAATAAATTCATCTGAGTAAGGAAATATGAATTGATCACGTCACAGAACGCATTCAGACGAGGAGGCCAAATTCAGATAATTTCTGCAGCCATCAAGATTGGGAAGGTTGAAATCACCAATAAGGGGAATTGATCAAATTCCCTCCCTCCCTCCAATTGTCTATGACAGACAACTGAATCATAGGTAAAAAGACGGGTCCACATCCTCTGTCCGGCTTCCCTTCCACAACACAACCGCCATTTTCTTACATTTACTTGCCTTACTTCACTTACCCTAAACTTTCACTCACTATTATCCTTTTGAGACAGATCATTCTGCTAAGCTGACCTTATACAGTTTTTTATTACGGCATAAAGACCACCACCCCTAACTTTTGAGTGGCCTGTGCGGTCTTTACGGTATAGCACATAGTCCGAATTTGATAGTTCTGCATCACCAATAGCTACTGTTCAGCCATGTCTCAGTCGTACACAATATATCATATATTTTCTTAGACAAGTAAACACTGAATCCCTGAGGTTTGTTAATGTTCTTCTTTTTAGTTACGGTTTTTATACTACGGGTGTTTAAATATAAAACTTTGAGACCGCCATTTCTATTTCTAGGATGAGAATAGCCTGCAGTTGTAGATCTGTTCACAGATTCGTCAGAGGAAGGACCTCAAAAACCCTAATCTGGTTGTCGTCAACCCAGATTCAGATCAGTAATTGAGCAGTCCCTGGATCAGGTTAATCTCACCAGCCAGTAAGTTAATGATGATAAAAATGGGCAGTCTGCCTACTGGTACCCCAGGAACGGCGAGGCTTTAACATTGAGTCCTCACCCTACCACACGACGGGGGATCTAATGCCAACAGTGGGATGTTCAGTTGCTTCTGGTAATGTAGGACCAGTGCGTATCATCATTGAGGGAGAGAAGGGCTCTTGATGGGATTAAAAGTGGTGTCGAAAAATGGTATTGTTCTGCCATAATAACCAGTCATTAGTTGACGTACCAGCTCTTTAGACCATGGAGTGTTGGTAGCATATGGTAATAATGCTACCACACAGGAAATACAGGCTTGGTGGAGCATGTCCCAAGAGCAAGCAGTGAAGATGAGTATTTTTCAGTTAACCTTGTAGAGTTAAGGTGTTGAATTCAGCAGGTGTGTACGACGTCATACAGTCTAACAGGAGAAAGGTGGCAGAATTTTCTACCACCTTGTTTTCATTCACCAACCTTGAAGCTGATCTCAAAACTAAAAAATTAGTGCTTCATTTACAGGAATTCAAGATGATATAGTTGCTTATGGCTTATGTAGATATCAACAACTTGCACCACAGGATAAAAAGGATTGCAGCTTAACTGTGGTTAAAAAGACATCCAGACTTGGAGTGTGGTTGGGGGGGCTGTCCAACAACAGGAGAGCGGACCATATTTGTAATATTTCTAAGAGGACTTTACGCATTTAGGGTCCATATTCCTTTCATCAAAGCATACAAAAAAAAAAAATAAAAAAAAAGGGTTCCGGAATTCTGTAATTGCCTCAAACCTGTGCTTTCAAATCCCTAAATTTCCAAAATTTTCCGCGCTACGCGCGGTAAAGAAACTATACTCGTGATTTTTAGTACAGGCAGGCCCCCCTGTTGGTTTGAGATTGAGAATGACGAATCCTTTTGTTATTTGCCTTATTATGTCGCTATAAACCAGAATTGTTCTATATCACTTACCCATGAAACATGTTTATATTAGCAATGTCAGTCCATTCTAGGTTTTTAAAATTTTCTTAAAATAACTTTTGGGACATAATGTGTATGCTTTGCGCGGATTCAGCCCCCCCAATTTTCATTCAGGGAAAATAACCGATTTATCGCTGCGCTGCAAATGCGGAACTAAGTGGAGAAAATAACGTTTCTCTAAATGCGAATTCTGCCGGATCCTATAGACCCGAGAAAATGTCTTGAAAACTAAATACCCCATGCAATGTTTCCACGACCCACCCCGTGCAGCTTACGAACTCTGGCGTGAACACCTTTAATTTCATTAGTTCAAATAAAACCGTACATGACATGAAATAATTTATGAGGGCGGGAGACTCTCCTATGCTTTCGTTCGTCGTGGCGGGGGGCGAGGTGGGGGGTGAAAGTTGTATGATATAGTGTAGAATTTTGTTTACTTAACTTATTGTTTAGAGTTTCAAACCACCGCACAATTTCCAGGAATTTGTGAGGGATATAGAAACGAAGGATGTAGAAGGAGAAGGTATATGATTTGATCACTACGCAATTATATTGGAATTGACAAAAAATGTTTCAAACATTGGAATTCTTAAGTGATTTTCGAGAGAGATCTGTAGCAGAGAAAGTGTTTTTGAAGAAGGAATAAAATCTGCGTAAGTTGTTTGAGCTCCGAGTGTTACATATTTAGCGTGCTGGTTTCTACCACTTAAGTGCTAGATATTTCCTGTTTCGGCTTCCTTTACTTGGTGCCGGGTGGTTTGTTGTAATTTTTAATTAGTTAAAATGCTGAGGCAATCTAGCATACTTTTATGGTTTGACTTCTCACTGTTGTAAATATATTTATATATAACCCTATATAATATAGGGTAATATAGGGATAATTTGTAATGGGAATCGTTTGATTGTGTTTCCGAAGAAGAAATTCTTAGCTTGGGTTGCCGCCGTTGCGACCCCCGAAAGTTTTAAAGGGAAAAACATCGCACATCTTACGTAATAGCTCGTTGCCAGATGTCACGTTGGGAAGAATCGAGTACTATCCATAATGCATTATGCTGGTGTATAGTTTAAAGCTTGTGTTGTAATTCATTATCTGTACATGCTGCAGTCTTAAAATACCTCATACTGCGTTGATGGGATATGATCGCACGATCTAATCTCCCAAGATTAGCACCTAATCATGTAATTTGGGCACCAGTGTGAAAGGAATCAAATCCGATATCCCATTATACATTGTGTCAAGTTATGCCAAATAACATTGGTAACAGTGGGTGGGGTGACCTAAACGAGGTGTACACGAATCGATTACTTAATCTACGTGTTCTGTGGGATATGGTTTAAATGCATTTAAATCCTTTTCATGCCAATTTATGGGCACTTAAAGCACTAAAAGGGCTTCCGTGCTATATGGTGTTTATTGCATGCCCGAACTAAATGACACTGTTTAGGCTACGTGCTAAACTAATAGAAAAATAAAATAATTTGCTTTGCTGTGGACCAGTTGTTTTAACCAAGAAAATGTTGTTAAATAGAAAAAAAATAGCCCAATTTGATTTCTTAAAACTGACATTAGCTTATTTGTTAGCGGAATTTGGATGACCATGTCGCGTGTTTTTTGTTAAATTGAACATTGTGGCCTGAGAATTAAGCTATAACGGATATTTTGGTCATTTGAGAATGAGCCTTTTAGTTCACAAAACAGTTTGTTTTGAGTCAGGTTTAAAATTGCGAAATATCAATGTCCATCTATTTCATACTGTCTTCAACTTATGACGGCATGTAGTGACTTCATATCGCGAATGTTGGTACTCAATTTGCTGCCAATAGAAATGAGAACTCTAAGCGATCGCGTGGTATCTAATTTAAAATTGATGCCAGTGAGGAAAATGGGGTGGGGGGGGGGCGGGTTAGGGACTTTGCTCGCGTAAGTGTGAGTCACGTGCGCGTTACGTGTATACGTGTGTTGCGAATTGGGTTGTATGTGTCTGTTGTGTGTGGTAGAATGTGAGATTTGAATACTCTACGTGTGTATATTTTGGTTATAATGGTCATTCTTTGTTTTTTAAAAAAGGTAATTTTCATATTTAAAAAAAAAAGAAATTTATGTACTTCTTCAATATTAAAGCCACCCACATTTCAACGATTTCCTGTTTTTTAAACCTGCAATAATAATATGATATTAAAATTATGTAATTTGATCCCCGGTTGGTCATAATGTATTATTAAAATCATCTTTACTTGTAATATTGTAACGATTAATTTTTCACATACTGCATTTATTTACATTATATATCATATGTTTTTGCTGTCTTTATATGACAAATAAACGGGCACCACAAAAATTCTAAAACGTATCCAGCTAACCCAATTTATGATTATATATAATTAATTCTCGGTCTATCTTTAAAGAAACTATCAGGGATTTGCTAATCAGAAAATCGAAAAAAAAATCACCAACTATATGATGTTTCATGTTTGTGACAAGTTCGGGTGTCATAACATAACCCTGCAAGTGATAAGACCTAACGCAGCCTAATAAGGCAAAAAATTTGATATTTTAGTCATTACTGTCCGCACGCGCACGGCAACACTGACTACAACACGTAATTGAATGGAGATTCGTATATCTTTGAACCCTGCTTTTTCTTCATTTTCTGTCCATTTTTCAATTGGAAAAGATAATTTATGAGAATTGTACATACTAATCTTTCAATTTTAAGCTATTCTGTCAAATTAATATTCTACTCGTTCGGGTGGATCCTGATAGTGACCTTTAAATCATAAAAGCTTGTTCAACTTTGTATAGTGCAAAACATTGTGGAGGGAAAGGAAGGAAAGCGGCAAAAATGGCTATTTTCAACCAAATCTGGCACTCCCTAAATCTAAACCGATCAATTTTTCATTGTTTCTTTCACTAATAGTAATGTTTTAGAGCAATATATATGCTTGCGCAGAGTTTTGCCGAATTATCCAATGGGGAAAGCGCCTTTTTCTGGCGGTCGGCTCCAGGAGCCCCACCCCCCCCACCCCCATCCACTTAATGTGTTGTGAAATTCCATTTTGTTGAAGTGGTTAGAATGTACAACTATAGAAGGTACAGTAAAATGTACTTTGCTCTGTCGTCATTTATCTTGTACTTGTGATAAATTACAGGATATACGCAGCCTATTCATTCTACCAACTAAATACGCCTACCGTAAAGTATAATTTACATTTAAAAGCTGGTTCAAATTAAGGCAGGTTTGCTGGTTGGTGGGTCATCCGGCTTTTTCTATCCCTACATATTCCCAAGTCTTTAATAACCCTCACGAATACACATATTTCCAAGAGTTGTATTTAAATTAATTTTAGAGTATACTGTAAACATGACTACCTACTTTGTTGGCAGAATGCCCGAAAAATATTGTAAGAATTTACAATATCTTTCAATAGTATACTGCTCTGTCCCGAGACCCCGGTTGAAGTACAGTTCATAAGGTCCTCATTTTGTTAACCTTTTGCCTCAAAAGCCTCAACTTTAGCAAAGTTCGGCTCCACATCGGCCACAACTTTCACCCACAAAATTTCCAGTACTAAGGACCCTACCTTGGCGAAACAATTAAGTTGCTCAGGCACTCAATTTCGGGAAATCGGGCCGATCCCTACATGAAAAAAAAAAATTAGAGCCGCTCCTACCGGCCGGCAATCGATCTGCATTAAGTGTCAGTCACAAAAGCCACCCACCCCCCCCCTTCCATCGCCAAAGACCGCCCCCGAATAAGGTTTCGGAAGGAACCAAACCAAACCCCAAAACCCTCCAGAATAGCGAAAGCGAGAACCGCGAAATTCTAGTTTACTGTTTTGATACCGTCGACATTGGCCTCCATGCATTTTGACAAAGGCCGCGAGAGCCCCAGAGAAATTGCGGGCCGGGGGAACCTTGGAGTGACGGGCCCCTTTACAATTTCGCTTTCCCAGAACCCATGAGAAGGGGGGCGACCCGAGGGTGGCGAGAGATTATTTTTAAGTTCACAGCTGGCTGCGAAAGCGGCCATCGCGGGGGTGGGAGCTGTATAATGTAGTTGATCGATTGCAACTTCTGGGTGTTTTGTTGAATTATCACATTGTTGTTATCTATGGGAGATGGTACCGGGGGTGGGTTGGGAGGGGTGTCACCTCCCGCGGAACGCCTTGCAATGTTCACTTCCAAAACACATTGTCTCATGAAAAATTTGATTTTTAAACAAATACAAATTTGTAAGTGTTGAACTTTTTAATGAGCTATGATAAACGGTTCTAGGGCATAAACGGTGCCAATGTTTACTGTCCAAAAACAAATTTTCCCATGTATATTTGATAGAAACCATTTGCCACTTGTGGAGTCAACTTTATATCATGACCAACCGTTTTATCAAACAAAATCTTAATTGTTTGGTGTAATTTCTCAAACCAAGATAGCCCTGCACTAACTGAATTTATAACCGCGCCGTAGCGCGAAAAAAAAAATGCCGACATTCGTGGGTTACTCGTAGTTCTCAACCCGTATAGTCCAGGACCATCATGGTCGCAGGAGGGAACGGAGCCCCCTGTATCCCCGCAATGCTCTCTCTCTCTTCTCCCTTGGGGCGAACCGTAACAAAGTGGGGACTCCCCCCCACTCATGCAAAGGATATGAGAGGACCTCTAACCCCTGGCTGAATATCATGTTTTATCATTAACCACAATCGACTCTAAGATCGCCCCCTATTATATTTGACATAATTGGCAGGGGTTGTAGGACACGACCTGCCTCTCGATTGGGGATTGGGACTTCCTCCACAAACGGTAATGTGTGGAACTGTTACGTGATTTTACTATGGCAGTCTCTGTCTCAGGACATTACAAACTCAACTCTTAACCTTCGTTCAAAGTCTTAGTTATAATATTAGGGGAAAATTATAATGTCAAATCAGTCGAGGTACGGTGGATTAACCTCGCTGCAAACAGTGTATGTAATTTTCAATAACGGTTCATACCAGATCTTCCAATACTCGCTGAACCAGGCGTCCATAGTCTTCGTCTGTGCGTAACCGTTCGATATGCGATAAGAGAGCCCTCATACGGTAAGACAACGAATAGCACCCGGAAGTGATGCTGTTTGAAATCGACGTTGCTGTGAGGTTGGCATGTCCTACCCCCTGATATGGCTCTCCCCCTATGGTTTGGGGGGGTTTTTTCCAATCTTTAAAAAAATGTCTTTTTTCATCGTGTGGACCGTACTCTTTTTAACCCATATGGGGGTTCATTAGGGGTCCCACTCATGTCGTCCCCCACCATTCATAAAGGATTAGCACCTCAACCCTATCTCTCTCGATCTCGTCTCTCAAACTGTGTTAAGAAAGAAAGAAATCTTCTCAACAAACCCGGTAGCACCGTAAAAGTGGGGACATCAAAATGTCCCCCATTATGCATTTGGGTCCCCACTTTACAGTGAAAAAACGTGCAAATGTTCCAAAATGTCCCCACATCTACGGGATTCACGAGTGCTCTCTCTCCCTCCATCCCCCCCCCCTCTCTCATCCTCGCTCTCACACACTTCTTCCTCTCTGACTTTTGTCACAGCCGCAAGGGCTGAACTTTTTTAACGGGCCCCCTAGGATCACGGCCCCTAGGACCCCGAACCCGGAGTCAATTACCCCCTTTGACCTCCCCCCTCTCGGCGGGCCTGCATTTAAAGTTAACCACTTACAAATATCTCAATTGTTTTTACCAAATTTGCATCAGAAATGTGTTTCGGAAGCAAACATTGCTTGGCATGCGTTCCGCGCTTCGCGCGAGAGAGAGCGGCAACGGCACCCCCTCCCCCGCGCCACTTTACTATAGATGAATTCTCTGTGACCCGTTAACCCATGCGGTTTTTATTTTTTTATAAGCCCCTTTCTCATACCTATATTTTGCTATAGTGAATCACTTACAAATTTCAAATTATTCTATCCAATTCGCATGAAAATGTGCGTTGGAAAGTGAAGATTGCAAGCCCCCCCCCACCGCTTGCATGTAGCGCAATGGCCGCTCATCAGCCATATCGTCGCTTTTATCGACTAGTCGTGCCGCCGTCCTGAGAATTGTTGGATTCGCCCCTGGCTCCAAAATGCAATTTCCCCTTTTATACCTTTCCTCGGATATATCCTGGCTGAAACCAAATTACTTTAACTTACTGTCCCCAGATATTTTTTCTGATTACACCAAGCTCAGACAAAAATACACTGGAAGAAATATGGTTTTGGGGTTTTTACGTATAAAGGGTTATAATTGCACAATATTACTTGCTTGGGTAGGGAAAAGACAAATACTTGTTTAGGGTATGCAAAAATTGCGCTACTGATAATTGTTTAGGGGCGCAAATTCCATCAAAGTACTTGTTTAGGGTTAGCTAATTGGCTGCTGATACGTGTTTAGTGGGTGAAACTTCAAGCTTCGAAAATAACTAGTTAGGGTGCATTTTGTGATTGCTTGACACGGATGATACCCCGTTGTCATTGAGAAGTGCCCCCCCCCCCGGGAACTGGACACAGTGAGAAACACTGCGTACGTCGTAAAAAGCAGTACGGCGTATGGCAGACTCAGTGATTTGAAATAATAATTTTGTGTCAACTAGAATCTATACTATAAAGATCGACCTTCGCCATTGTTGTTTTTTTCTGGAGCTGACATGTTGACCAGGGGTCGCCCATTTTGAATGTGTACCCTATTCAGGTAATTCCCTTCCCATCGTGTCCCCCTCTCGATTGCTCGGGGGTTTATGTATTCAAACTGCTGTTAGATGATTAGACTTTCATTGAGATTGCAATAAACGGGTGTAAAATATGCTTATATTGTTGTAAACCGTAGTACACGCGTATTAATTCCGTGGTTTTGAACAAGAGAGTAAATACGTAAATTGAGGGTACTGTTTTCTAGGGTAAGAGTTGTCATCCATGTTCGTGGCTTCATTCCCATGGTCCTTTCGAGTTTGACCTTGTACTATTTCTTGTAAAATTATCTATTTCTTGGTGTAAAAGAGAACATAAGAAGGCCTACTGGCAATACATTCACGATGATTTATACTACGATTTTAAAAATTCCATTAAAAGACTTTCTTATGAAATCATCAACGTTTTTTTGACGCAAAAATTCGTGACCTTTTGTTCTCGCGTTAAGCGTGATCTCACGTGGACGAGTTTGACATCTTTGATATTTATTTCTAAAATTATTTATTTTTTGGAAACAAAACCAAAATAAGAGGATAAAGCTACCTCATATATCAGTTTGAACAATACGTTTAAACTATTTTTTGTATTCATAATTAGCAGATATCATTAAACTAATTTTTGGACGAAATAATTGGTGACCTTCGCCTGACTATACAAGAAGTCTGACCTGGACCTAGAGGTCAGTGCTGGTCACACTTGCGTCCTTGGTAAATGTTTGTATTTCTGCCTGCCAGAAAGGCTGTGGGAGGTCGATAACATCACGTAATCATTTTAGGCCTAAAGTAAATATACTTAGCTATACTATTAGCTCGAAGAAGCAGGTCTGTTTTACACAACGCAGTGGCATGGACTTAAAAGGGGAATGGCCCCGCATTTAAAGTATATAAGATTTAATTTTGGTAAAGAATTGACCCAGTGGGGGTCTCAACACAAAGAACCATACGGAGTCGTGCCACAGACATCGGTCCCCCTTTCAGCCTTCTGGAGGCCTATATCAATTTTTCATGTCAATTTTGGATAGCATGGTGGTTTTTTTTGAGTTGAGAATTTTTAAATAAATTTGGTCCCGAAATCGCTGACATTTAAACCCAATTTGGTGATTTTTTGGCCCCAAATGCTGATGTTTTTTGCCAACAATCCCGTTAGGTTTTCTTCCCGTCATTTTTCTTCTGACCATCTGCATGCCGCCACTGCCGCTCCCCCCCACTCGGCGGTGCCTCGCGGTGGCCCCCTCCCGCAATTTTTCATTTTAGTCAGTTTCATCAATGTCCACCGTGGTGGTATATAGTGTGTGAAGGCTTACTCAACATGATTTTGCAGAGGGATGTTTGATAATTGTCTAACTTAAAATTGTGTCTTACAACACCAATAAAATATATATTTGCCGGATATTTCATTCGGACACGATCCCTGACACACAGACCTTTACAACCAATAGTGCCGGCTCACAACACGAAAGTGCCATTGGGAAAAAGAATAATTATTTTTGTCGTATTAAATAAGAAAAATAACAAATCAATTACAGTCAATGCCTGACTACTTATACAAGTAAAGTAGTTAAAAAGCGGTAATTTTAAAACTAGGTTCATCATAGACAATGACATACTTTTATGGGTCAATCAAAGACCCGTTCAAATGTGTTTCAACCATCGGCGTTATGTTGTGAAATATTTTCATCTTGTCATGCACTGAAACATTAATTGTCACGAAAAGGTCTTATTTGAACAAATGAAAAAATTGTCATGCAATTGAATTTATGATCGGTTAAAAATACAGCTAACAATGTTTTCATAATTGTTCAATTAACAATTATTACCCTTTTCAAAAATGATTCGAATAGTTAGAGATATTTCTCATGGTTTATAAATTTCACTTTTTAAAATTACATGACAAATTTTATGAATAACTAAATTGTCGTTAATTTGCCATTTATAGTGCATTTACAACTTAAAGTTTTAGTGTCTGACAAATTAGAAATTTATAGTTTTTTTATCGAATATTCATTTCCCATCACATGGCAAATTATGAATGCCCTTCTTTGATCATTTATTTTGACATTAAATTTGTCGTGTACTAAAAATGACCAACGATCAAAAATTATTTGCATGACAAATTATGTTTTCAGTGTTGTCAACCCAAACCCAAACCAAATACATTTATTAAATGCTTCAACTTTGTCCCATTGGTATAGCTAGGGATGTTGCTCACAGACAGTGGCGGTGCCAGGGGAGCATGTTCCCCCCGGCCAGAACAGTGTCTCCCCTCCCTTCCAGAAAAAATAACGTAATCCTTTGGCAAAAATCAGTGATTTGGGCCAAAAATCACCAAATTTTGTTTAAAATTGGGTCTTTTTTTATTTTTAAAATTGGTTAAAAAACTGCAAAATTTGTGTTTCCCCTTCCTCCAAAAATTTAACTCTCCCTCACCCCCCCGAAAATCCACCCCCCCCCCCGAAAAAGAAGTATTCGCTGCCACTGCCAGGGGAACAGATACAGAACAGGCGAATGGCACCCAGGTTTCGGCGGTGCCAGGTGAGTATGGGGTGGTGTGTGGGGGCATTTGCCCGCATTTTTTTTTTTTTCTTTTTCCCAGTTAATCCCCCGGCCAGAACGTTCCCCCTCTCCTCCCCGCCAGAAAAAAATAATAGATCTTTAGCAAAAATCAGTTGATCTTGGGAGGCCAAAAATCCAAATTTTGGAAAACGCAATTGGGACTAAAATTGGTTAACCATCTGCAAAATTTGGTTTCCCCAAATATGTAACTTCTTAACTTTCTTCCCCACCCCCTACCCCGAACCTCCACCCACCCAACCGAAGTCTCCATGGCGCCGCCACTGCCAGAGGACAGATACGGAACATTCATATGGTCACTAGGGTCGGAGCAAAGGTAGCCATACAGAAATGCCACCATCTGTATCTCTGTTCCCGGAAGGAGCACGAATTTGGACAAATAGGCCCTATGTACCAGTAATTTGGTTATCACGTTGAATTTCAGTCTGGAATATTAACAATTATTATTTGTTCGTTCGAATTTTGCACAAAGCGCAATCAAACTTTGAATTACCCCCGATCGATCGGGAACCCCGCCGTATGAAAATCTGGGTTTTTAAACTCTAGGCCTGGTGCTTTCAAAGCTAGGGCATTCGGTGATCTAGACTGTGATTGGCAAAAACGGGATTCTTGGTGATAGACCCCAAATTGCCCATCAATAAGGGTGATTTTTTTTTTGCTGCGACATATTTCTAAAGTAGGTCTTTGGTTTAAAGATTTTCAAAATTGTCAAAAAATTGGGAGTCCTTTGGATGGCGATTTGTTTCAAAACTAACAGTTGAGTGACAATGATACCGGGTGTTAACAGCCTAACAGCCAGACATACGCGTCCGCAACTAACCCACCCCCCCCCCCCCCCACCGCTTTTAACCCCTTGACATGGTTTAAGGGAGTAGCGCAGAATCCCGTAGATATCATGGAGCTGGTCCTTTCATTTCACGCCCTTAGAGATAGCACGCACCATACGTGCTACTCCAAGGGCAAAGGCGCGTTCAGGGGAAGATACCCCGTTTCCCCGTTCATAGGAAATTCATACATCGGAGGCCAGCGTCAAAACGACTGATTTTTGAATGATTTACCGTCAAAACTTCCCAGATTTTCCTCACTTTCTCCCCGAGGCTTCCCTCATTCCACAGTATTAGCTACGTCACTAGACCCCCTTTCCTTCCTCCGACCGACCGCTATAGCCATAATTTTATGATTTGAACCCCACACAATTGCAACAGAAACAATTTTGGTGTTTAATATATTCTGAAATAGTCCAAAATAATATATTAAAAGTCTACCAAATCAACCTAGTGGAACATGTAGAAATAAGTGGGTAACGTTTGTACAAGGTAAAAAAGTAGAATTGTTCGATTGATTTAAATGATGTACCAATTTTATTGGGCTACTCCTAAGGTTAAAGAAAGGTATATTTTGCCCTATCTACGCATTAAAGTTTTAGTACAATAGGCCTCATAAAACACAAACAAGTTCAAAGTGTCATCCTGGGGTAAAAAATTCATAGAATGGTCCGATTTTGATCCGGACTGGTTGTACCTGTAAATTTGTCCACTGGATAAGTAAATGTAAATCGATTTCTTTGTTGAACTTTCCTATCAGGAATTACAGAGTTATTACAGTGACCTCCCATAGACCCTGAAGCCCCCAGTCACATTTTGCGTCCAATCTGGCAACAAATATTAAGATGGTGCACCATATATTTTTCGGGGTTCTGTACCATTAGACGACAATTTTGACACATTTTTATACGAACGGATATATTTGAAAATCTACCCCCATTGTGACCTTGAACCCATTTTGACTCATACATTGAACTACAACCTGCATATATGGCAAACTATACCTTTTTTTATCCTTGAAATGTAAGGAACACGTTGGCATACTTTTCGACGCATTTTGATAATTTTCAATTTTGACCCATGTATAAACCTTACCCTCGAAAAATATATGTTCACCCTTTGATTTTAGGCGACTTTTGTTTGTGTTTTTAAGGTATTTCTCAATACAATTCTGTTGGAAGTGATTTCTGTGAATTAAAAATGTTGGGTTAAGCAAAATTCATTCATTTTGACTGGCCTACTACCCAACTGTGGGGGTCTTTGGGAGTGCGTGCGAGTCATTGAGTGCACATTTAATTTGGCAGTATTAAATGTTACAGTAATGTCTCTTTACGTTTTGCGTCATGTGAAGAGTGATCAAACCCGTTGTGACCGCTCCATTCAAAGCAGCTAGCGGTTGCCCGCGCAAAGCGCAACGCGCAAAGCGCGGGCAACGCTAGTTAAAGATAATCACCAAAACTGCTAAATTACAAAGTTTGAGTAAATTGGATATTTTTGACAGGATTTTTTTTGTTTTTGTTTTGATTTAGTAAACATTTGTGGTATTATACTTGGATAACATGTGTAAGAAAAATTCCGGATCCACAGTTTTATAATACAGTTGTGATTTTTGTGTATTAATGACATCGATTTGAGTTAACTGTTTCACATTAATAATTATATGTAACAGCATTATCGTACATGACAAAAATGGATGTGTTAGAAAATTGAGGACGGCATTCTCATATGGAAATCTGTCGGATTTTAACCTAAAATATCGTCACATAAGCAATGCATAAAAACCGTTCTGAAATAATGGATTTCACAGAAAGTTTTAAGAATCTATGAAAATGAAATTTAACTAGGAATTCGCGGTTCTCGGCTTTCGCGCTCGCTATATTCAAGAAATAAAGCGGTGGGCCGCCCCAGACCTTGAACCGGGCACATGACCTTTGACCTCATCAACCTATGAGGGATCGCATGGTGGCACCTATGACAAAGTTTGATTCCAATTGCACTTCAAGTTTGCAATTTAGGTCAATTTTCATTTTTAGCCCATTTTCACTTGACCTCACATGACCTTTGACCTTGGCACATGCCTTGACCCTCATTAACATATGGAGGGATCCCATGGTGACACCTATGACAGAAGTTTGGTTCCAATTGAACGTAATTTCATTGAGGTCGATTTAAAAAAATTAACATTAGTGACAACAATAATACTCAACCACACACACCACACGCACAAACGGATTGCGTAAGGTCCTCCAGCTAACGCTGGCGGCCCACAAAAAACCGCTACCATTTAAAAAAGCCTTAAATATAGCTATTCTAGAAGGCTGTCGTTTGACAAGCAAGGTGTAGCGTCTTTCCTTTTCCAATTTTTTCTTCCTGCATAGAAAAACATGGGGGTTCCGTAAACCTGGACCCATCGACACATTTTTTTGACACTTAAGGAGATCGGAAAACTTCACGAATAAAGAAGAGGCTGATTCCTTAAGGTCCGAATTCATAGGTGGTCAGAAAAAAAGAGTGTGTCAGATGGGTTTCAGGTTACAGAAACTCCCGAAAAATGTGGGATTAACCCTATAGCCTTGTTATTTGCTATGACTGTACATTAAATTCGCAGAAGCGGAAAAGATGACCTAAACATTTTGCCATTTTGTTATCCTTGATCGTTATCCATGCAGAACCCTGTCATGGATTGCTACCTTGGATACATATAATTTGAAATTTGTTTTGTCAGTGAAACCAATGCGCATACATCCAGTATTGTGATAGGTTATGGTGGTTAGTACGGCCTTCACATTAAAGTAAGCAGTCCGCCAACCGATTACCGGTAGGTTTACTTCAAGGTGTAATTACGGAGCTATAATTGTAGAAATAACTCCATAATGTAATTGGAGTGAATGAATAAAAATGAGAAAAAATATCAATGCATTTGGAAGATTACCAAACTCGATCCATTATAACTCCTAATACTAACCCCAATATAATGATTGGAGAGTTAGGAAGTCGTCAATGGTTATACTTATATAACCATATATTATATTTAGTTCGTGCACTCTAAGCGGAGTGGTTGTATAGACCGGAATATCGTATTTACATATCCACGCAAACACACACACACACACGCGCGCACGCGCACACACACACACACACACACACACACACACGCACATTTTTTTTTTTTTTTTTTTTTATTTTGCTATGACTGTACATTAAATTCGCAGAAGCGGAAAAGATGACCTAAACATTTTGCCATTTTGTTATCCTTGATCGTTATCCATGCAGAACCCTGTCATGGATTGATACCTTGGATACATATAATTTGAAATTTGTTTTGTCAGTGAAACCAATGCGCATACATCCAGTATTGTGATAGGTTATGGTGGTTAGTACGGCCTTCTATGGCAAGTATTTTGCACAATGAAAGAGAGAAACCTGGTTTTTCGTTGAAAAACCTGTTTTTTCAACCGAAAAACCAGGTTTTTCGATTGAAAAACCAAGTTTTTCAATCTGAAAAGCAAGGTTTTTTTTTTTTTTTTTTTTGTTTCTCGACTGATAAAGTAGGTTTATCAAAAAACCTAGCTTTTCGAATCGATAAACCAGGTTTTTCGATTGAAAAACCAGGTTTCTCAAATTTGATATGCAGGGTTTTTGAAAAACCTGGTTTTTCGATTGAAAAACCAGGTTTTTCGATTTGAAATGCTAGGTTTTTGATAAACCTAGTTTATCAGTCGAGAAACCTGGTTTTTCAATTGAAAAACCAGGTTTTTCAAAAACCTTGCATATCATATTTGAAAAACTAGGTTTTTCGATCGAAAAAACCAGGTTTTTCAAAAACCTTGCATATCAAATTTGAAAAACTAGGTTTTTCGATCGAAAAAACCAGGTTTCTCGATTGATAGAGTAGGTTTATCAAAAAACCCAGCTTTTCGAATCGATAAACCAGGTTTTTCAAATTTGATATGAAAGGTTTTTGAAAAACCTGTTTTTTCGATTGAAAAACCAGGTTTTTCGATTGAAAAACCAGGTTTTTCGATTTGAAATGCTAGGTTTTTGATAAACCTAAAAACCTTGCATATCAAATTTGAAAAACTAGGTTTTTCGATCGAAAAAACCAGGTTTCTCGAGTAATAAAGTAGGTTTATCAAAACACCTAGCTTTTCGAATCCGATAAACCAGTTTCTTTTTAGCTTTTTTAGCTTTTCAAACGAGAAACCTGGTTTTTTCAATTGAAAAGCCATGTTTTTCATTTGATATGCAGGGTTTTTGAAAACCCTTGTTTGTTTCATTGAAAAAACCAGTTTTCATTTGAAAATGCTAGGTTTTTGATAAACCTAGTTTATCATATCATCCGAGAACCTGGTTTTCGATTGAAAAAAACCGTTCATTTATAAACTTGCATATTCAATTTTACAAACTAGTTTTTTCGAATCGAAAACCAGGGTTTCTCGACCGATAAAGTTAGGTTTATCAAAAAACCTAGCTTTTCGAATCATAAACACAGGTTTTTCAACTTTGATATGAAAGGTTTTTGAACAACCTGGTTTTCGCATTTGAAAAACCAGGTTGTTCGATTTGACAAACCAGGTTTTTCGATTTTGAATGCTATGTTTTTTGATAAACCTAGTTTAAATCAGCAGTCGAGAACCTGGTTTTTTTCGATTGAAAAACCAGGTTTTTTTCAAAAACCTTGCATATCAAATTTGAAAACGTAGTTTTTCGATCGAAAAAACCAGGTTTCTCGACTGAAAAAGTATTTTATCAAAAAACCTAGCTTTCGAATCGATAAGACCAGGTTTTTCGATTTGAAAAACCAGGTTTTTTTTTTCAAAAATTTGATATGAAAAAGGTTTTTGAAACCTGGTTTTTCGATTTGAAAACCCAGTTTTTTCGATTGGAATGCAGTTTTGTTTGAAAACCTAGTTTATATTCAGAATCGATAAAAACCTGGTTTTTCGATTAAAAACAAGTTTTTTCAAAACCTTGCATATCAAATTTGAAAACTAGTTTTGTTTCGATCGAAAAACCAGGTTTCCTCGACTGCTAAAGTAGGTTTATCAAAAAACCTAGCTTTTCGATCGCTAACCCGGGTTTTCGATTTGAAAAACCAGGTTTTTTCAAATTTGATATGAAAGGTTTTGAAAAAAACCTGGTTTCGATTTGAAAAACCAGGTTTTCGATTGAAATGCGATGTTTTTGAAAACCTAGTTTATCAGTCCTAGAAACCTGGTTTTCGATTGAAACCAGGTTTTTCAAAAACCTTGCATATCATATTTGACAAACTAGGTTTTCGTCGAAAAACCAGGTGTTTTCAAAAACCTGCATATCAAATTGAAACTAGGTTCTTTTGCGATCGAAAACCAGTGTTCTCGACTGATAAAGTGAGGTTTATCAAAAAACCTAGGCTTTTCCGAATCGATAAACCAGGTTTAGCTTTTTAGCTTTTTTTAGCTTTCAAAATCGATAAACCTGGTTTTTCAATTGAAAAACCATGTTTTTCAATTTGAATGCAGGGTTTTCTGAAAAACCTGGTTTTTCGGATTGAAAAACCATGG
Source organism: Ophioderma brevispina (assembly GCA_023653785.1). Classification (NCBI taxonomy): domain Eukaryota; kingdom Metazoa; phylum Echinodermata; class Ophiuroidea; order Amphilepidida; family Ophiodermatidae; genus Ophioderma; species Ophioderma brevispina. The sequence continues at coordinate 47,969 of JAMKCH010006701.1, read as the reverse complement.
TTTTTCGATTTGAAATGCTAGGTTTTTTGATAAACCTAGTTTTCATTCGAGAAAACTGTTTTTCGATGAAAACCAGGTTTTCCAAACCTGCATATCAAATTTGAAAAAAACTAGGTTTTTTTTCGATCGAAAACACCATGTTTCGCGATTGATAGAGTAGGTTTATCAAAAACCCAGCTTTTCGAATCGAAACCAGGTTTTCATATTTGATATGAAAGGTTTTTGAAACTGTTTTTCGATTTGAAAACCAGGTTTTTTTTCGATTTGAAAAACCAGGTTTTTTTCGATTTGAAATGCTATGTTTTTGATAAACCTAAAAAAAAACCTTGCATATCAATTTGAAACACTAGGTTTTTTCGATCGAAAACCTGTTTCTCGCGATAAAGTATGTTTATCAAAAACCTAGCTTTCGAATCATAAACCAGGTTAGCTTTTTAGCTTTTTTTTAGCTTTTCACATCGATAAACCTTGGTTTTTCAATTGAAAAACATGTTTTCAAATTTGATATGCAGGTTTTTGAAAAACCTGGTTTTTCCGATTGAAAAACCAGGTTTTCGATTTGAAATGCTAGGTTTTTGATAAACCTAGTTTATCAGTCGAGAACCTTGTTTTTCGATTGAAAAACCAGTTTTTTAAAAACCTTGCATATCAATTGAAAACTCGGTTTTTCGAAGAATCGAAAAACAGTTTTTCTCGACCGATAAAGTAGGTTTTATCCCAAAAACCTAGCTTTTCGTCAACGAAAACCAGGTTTTTCAAATTTATCTGAAAGGTTTTGAAAACCCTGGTTTTTCGATTTGAAAACCAGGTTTTTCGATTTGAAAAAACCAGGTTTTTCGATTTGAAATGCTTATGTTTTTTTGATAACCTAGTTTATCAGTCGAGAAACCTGGTTTTTTCGTTGAAAACCTAGGTTTTTCAAAAACCTTGCATATACAAATTTGAAAACCTGGTTTTTCGATCGAAAAACCATGTGTTCTCGCTGATTTTTAAAAAGTAGGTTTATCAAAAAACCTATCTTTTCGAATCGATACAACCAGGTTTTTTCATTTGAAAACCAGGTTTTTCAAATTTGATATGAAAGGTTTTGAAAACCTGGTTTTTCGATTTAAAAACCAGGTTTTCGATTTGAATGCTAGGTTTTTGAAAACCTAGTTTTATTATCGTCGGACCTGGTTTGTCGATTGAAAAACGGTTTGTTCAACAACCTTGCATATTCAAATTTGAAAAACTAGGTGTTCGATCGAAAAACCAGGTTTTCTCGACTGATAAAGTAGGTTATCAAAAAACCTAGCTTTTCGCCTCGATAAACCAGGGTTTTTCGATTTGAAAAATCCAGGTTTTTCAAATTTTGATATGAAAGGTTTTTGAAAAACGGTTTATTCGATTTGAAAAACCAGTTTTTTCGTTTGAAATGCTAGTTTTTTGAAAAACCTAGTTTTCAGTCGAGAACCCTGGTTTTTCGTTGAAAAACCATGTTTTTTCAAAAAACCTGCAATATCATATTTTGAAAACTAGTTTTTCGTCGAAAAACGCAGGTTTTTCAAAAACCTTGCATATCAAATGTGAAAACTAGGTTTTTCGATCGAAAAACCAGTTTTCTTCTTCTTTCTCGACTGATAAAGTAGTTTATCAAAAACCTAGCTTTTCGAATCGATACCCCAGGTTTTTTCGATTTGAAAAACCAGGTTTTTTCAAATTTGATATGAGGTTTTGAAACCTGGTTTTTTCGATTTGAAAAAAACCAGGTTTTTTTCGATTTGAAATGCTAGGTTTTTGAAAACCCTAGTTTAATCGTCGAGAAACCTGGTTTTTTCGATTGAAAAACCAGGTTTTTCGGGGAAACCTGGTTTTTTCAAAACCTAGCTTTGCAAATCCGTAAACCTGGTTTTTCAAATTGAAAAAACCAGTTTATCGTTCGAAAGCTATGTTTTTTGAAAAACCTAAGTTTTCGTTGATAACCTGGTTTTGCAAGTTTTGGGAACATCAACTTTTTCATCAGAAAATGTGTCTTGAAACCGAATAATTACAAGGGTTTCCGCGCTTTGCGCGGAAGGAGGCACCTTTCCTGTGCCCACTCCCGTATAATTGGTGCCATGTTCACATTGGCCACCCCAGTCTTTTATTCAAAACACTTTACTACTAGTTTACCAGTTTTTTCACCTTTGCGATTTCAATGCAGCTGGGCTGTCTACAACTATCACTTTTTTCCATCCGCATTCTTTTTGAATTTGGTTTTAATTGATGGAGTATGAAACTCCTACGACATTCGATGCGACATCAAACAAACCTACCTATTTAGATGTTACTTTTTAATACCATTAATGCCCATACTCAAGTATTATCATTATGTGGCCCATTGGAAATTTCAAATTGTGTTTCTTTGGCAAGCATAGGCATAAATCGATCATCCCCCGCAATGTTGATGCCCGTTCATGTGTTTTTGACAAAAATAACCTCATATTTTACCATAATCATTTTTTTTTTTTTTTTTTACTGTTGTTGTTGTTCTAATTACAATTACATTCAACAGTCAGCTCTAAATGGCAAAAATGTTAGCGCGCTTCGCTCGCACATGTGCTGGTAATGGATCTTTCAGCAAACCCTGTTATCATTGTTAATTTTTCATCAAATTTTAAATTAAAATTTTTGCTCCATTCAAAACATAACTTACCAAGTATCATCCAATTTGCAACCTTGGGACCATCAACTTTTAGTTAAATTTCTTCCAATTCAAAAGAGGTACGCCACTAAAATGATCTAGGAAAGGATGAGGGGGTACACCCTCCCGCACCCACCCCAGGGTCATCAACACCACTCGGTTTTTTCTAAACAACTTTTCTAACATTATCCCCCAATTCACATTTGATTGCAGTATAGGCTATTGTAAATATTACCACCCCAACAAATTTGTTTAAGAATTGCAAGAGTTTTCAGAAATTGTATATCTATGCCATGTAGTTACATAGATAATAAATTCATTAAACAAAATCTTACACATCAATGATTACATTTAGTGATTGTTAAAGACATATACCCAAACTTGCCAACTGGTATTTTTTGGTGAAGCCACGTAAAAAAATGAAAATTAAATTTTTTTGCATGATAAAATACGGTAATACCAAGTGAGTATTGCGAAGGTTCCGCGCTTTGTGGTGTGAGAAGAGGACCAGCCCTGGTCACTCGCCAGTCACCATGACCGCAAATCGTCAATTTCTACCTTTCCTGCAGGGCCCACCTCGGCAATTTGTCTCTGCTTTTTTGTTGAAGGTATAAGGGGGGGATCAAAAAAATTAAGACCCTTAAAGGGGCCAAAAAAATTTTCGAACTAAAAAGGGGGATCAAAAATTGTTTATGTCGAAGCTCAACTTTTTCGCAAACCACCCCCCCCCCCCCACCAAAGTATTAATGAAACACTCACTAAAAAAATGTAAGATCTTTCCTTAAAGAAAAAAAAAAAAATAAAAGCCATGGCTAGGCTAAAAGACATTTGCTGATCAACAAATTACTAATCACCATAGTTAATGAGTTTTTTTTTACGAAGTTTTTTTCCATTGATCCTTGGTTGTGAGGAATGGATGAACTTATTGAAGGAGTGAAGGACCTTGAGCAAATTTCAGACAGACTTGTTCTCTTTTATTCACCAGATAATCTAGATTATCCTCCAAAATCCATTTACAAAAATATTGCCCTCAGCAAATTTAGAGAAAATTGAGGTAAGTGACACGGAGTTTTCAACATCAGGTGGATGGTTTTCAAAATTGCAGAATTACTGCTTTCTTCCACTGAGCTGAGTAGGCACAATTCCCTCGGTGTAAGAGGAAATAACTTACCAGTCAATAATAGTTCATTATGCAAATTCACGAACTAATTGAAGGACGAGAATTGAATATCGAGTGATAAACCAAGTTTTAGAACAATATTGTGGGTTATCTGATAAACCTGGTTTTTCGATTTGATAATCTTATAGCATTTAAATTTGATAATCCTGTGTTATCGCAACCCTGATTATCGACCGATAATTGAAATGAAATCTAGGTTTATCAAATCGAAAAACCAGGTTTATTGAAAAAGAGTGATATCGGTCGATAATCAGGGTTGCAATAAATCAGGATTATCAAATTGAAAATCTAAGATTATCAAATCGAAAAACCAGGTTTATCAAATAACCTGTGATATCGGTCGATATTCAGGGTTCTTATAATTCATAATTATCCAATTTGGTCATCCTGATTTATCGAATCGAAAATTTAGGTTTATCAAATCGAAATTAGCTTTATAAATAAAACCACAATGTAGTTCGAAGATCTTGGTTTATCACTCGATATTTGGAGTTTTTGATAAACCTGGATTATCAAATGTGATAAACCTACTTTTTCAATTTGATAAATCTAGTTTTCAATTCCATAACGAAGGTTTATTAATTTCGGTTAATAGCACGCTTTTGATTATCCTGGTTTATGAAATTTGTTTTTCGATTTGATTTTCCTGGTTCACAGAATTTGATAAACCTAGTTTTTCGATTTGATTATCCGGGTTTATATAATTTGATAAACCTAGTTTTTCGATTTGAGTATCATGGTTAATCGAATTTGATAAACCTAGTTTTTTTATTTGAGTATCCTGGTTTATCATATTTGATAAACGTAGTTTTTCGATTTGATTATCCTGGTTTTATCGAATTTTATCAACCTAGCTTTCGGATTTGATTATCCTGGATCCTAGTTTTTATTTGATTATTGTGGTTATCGAATTCGATAAATCTAGTTTTTCCGTTTGATTATCTTGGTTTATCGAATTTGATCCTGGTTTTTGGATTTGATACCTAGATTTTAAATTTGTCTTTGTTTATCAGAACCCAGAATGTCAACTGATATCGTGGGATTTTTGCTAAACCTAGTTTTTCGCTTTGATAATCTTATAACCCCGGAGCTGCACACATTTGTACACATCTCAGTAACAAATGTTTTAAGTGATTAATATGTGACAGACGGGACAGAACCTCCTGAAACGTGATTCTTAAGTGCCCTCAAGTGGTGCCTTAAGGAGAGGGGGCAAAACAAAGTTTGTACGGGGGTCAAAATTTGTAATTGATCCATACATGTTGAAACGCACACCATGTTATGTGTCTTAACCATAAAAGGATCAGAAAAGGTATAGTTTTTGTAAGCGGGGGTGTACAAAACAGCCTAAAAGTTCAGAGTTATAGGCTAAACATCAAAAATCATAAAAGGGTCAATTTCATGAACAGGGGTCAAATTTTAAAATTGCTCCGATTTGGATAAAAAATGGTGCACATTATAGATGGAGCCATCGGATAAAATTAATGAATAGTTTTTGAGTGTCTCCAAATGCTTGCTTAAGAACGTAGGGGGTAACAAGATCAAGCCCCATTGAATGCATGGGACGTTGACCTTCTGTGCCCCCTACATCGGAAACTTAAGCATTTAAGACAGTTAAACTTTCCTTCATTTTAATCCTATGAACTCCACCAATAATTTGCACCATTGTGTATACCAAATCGGAGCAACTTTAAAATTTGACCCCTGTACAACTGAAATTGACCCTTATTATTGATTTTTGCTGTTTTTAGCCTATAACTCTGAAACTTTAGGCTGTACATATTACAAACTATGCCTTTTCTGAATCCTTATGGTTAGACACATAACATGGTGTGCTTTTCAACATGATTGGATCAATTTACAAATTTGACCCCTGTACAAACTTTGTTTTGGCCCCCTCTCCTTAAGGCACCACTTGTGGCACTTAAGAATCACGTTTCAGGGGTTTCTGTCAGTCTGTCAACATATTTAATAAAAAAAAAAAAAAAAAAAACACTCAAACCTTTTGTACTTGAGATGTGTTACAAATGTGTGCTAGCTCCAGGGCTATTAGATTCTCAATGATAAACCAGGATAATCAAATTTGATAAATCCGGTTTTTCAAAACCTCAATATGACCGATATCTTGTTTTTTTGATAAACCTAGTTTTTCAATTCGATAAAGGTTTATAAAATTTCGGTTGATAAACTAGGGGGATATTTGGGGTTGTTGTTGAATTGAAAAACCAGCTTTATTACTTTGATAATCTAGGAGTAATCGGCGGAAAAAAACAGTTTATAGCCGATAAACTGGGTTTATCGAATTCTTGGACAACTATCGTTCCATACATACCACCCTCAAATGTCTATTTAATTTGGTCAATAGAGGGGAAATGTAGTTGGTAGCGATTACACTAAGCTTTTGGCAAAGTTAATTACCTGAACAAAATTTATAACAAAACAATATGGTACCGCCCCTCGGAGGCGAGGTTGAACAAAAGGTATTGTCATTGTATTATTACTTATTATTGCCTTTTGGCTATAATAGTTAAAGAAATGCAAGTAAAATCCAAATATGGATGATTGAGAGGGGAAATCAAGGCACTTTAAATACTAATATGACCTGATCACAGAGCAATACATTGAAAGGCGAGGCGTGAAAGACTTGCGAGGCGAGTCCCTGGGGAAAATTTCATTAATGTTATTGATAATATTGATATTACCAGTCTCTGAGATGTGATCCCGTTATTAACGGTAAATGAGTTTGAATAGATTCGTCGTATTTTGAGGATTTCAAAGATGTAGATAATGGGATAATCGTCAAGCTTTCCAATGCGTCTGATCGAAGAACCATGAATGATCATTGTTTCGCAGTTTTATAGTGTCATCATCATGATCCCAGCATTTATCAACTTTGACAGCTTTGACGACAGTATAAAAAGTATACTGCTCACAAGACGAAAGGTTGTGCATGTTACCCAACTGAGTTAATTTACAATTCAAGTGCAGTGATGATCTGTAAAGGTTTATTTGGTACTTCTTTCATGATGATACGATTTAACGGTACATTCAGAGATAACGCCAAGCGAAAATATAGATCATCAGCCCAGAAGGTTTTGATCAAACGTACGAGATACCAATAGCTAAATACGGGAAAATTCAGAGAAAAATATAACTTTTGCAAATATGAATGTCTGCCAGAGACCCGTTGCTGCATGTAGCCCCAGGAGAGGGGTAAAGTTACTATGGGGTCAAATGTTTGAACTGCTCTAAATGTAATGAGATATAGCTCAAATTATTCCTTAAGTAACCGGGAGTAAAAAGTCAATTGGGTCACATGCGTGTGGTGCTTCCTTTCCAATATATTTGGGAAAATAGGCTGAAGGTCATTTGTTTATTCAAGAAAGGTCAACATTTGTAATACCAATATTTCTTTGTAAAAAAATATCAAAAAAGTATTTAATGATACTGATTCAAAATATGTTTTTTTTTTGCATAGGGTTCGTTTCATTTTAATAGGGAGGGATATAATATCCCCATCCCCATAGTCCTACAGGGAATTTTGTACCCCTTCGATTATAACAACAAGAAGATGCCGAAAGTGCATGCAAAAGCATTTCATATTTGGAATCAGTATCCTTAAACATGTTTTTAAAAATATTTTTACATAAAAATTTACAATTATTAGCCACAAATCGAAATGAATGTGTCAAAGAAAGAATTAGAAAATACTCACAACTGGCATTCTGATTTTTTGGAAATGGGTCAACATCCATATAGAAGCTAATAATGGTCAAAACGTTTTTAAAAATTTTTCGCCATTTTGGCGTTTATTTGAAATTTGACGCTATTTTAGAAACCAAGATTTCTGGTATCAATTGGTTATGGTCAAAAGTACATTTCCAATTGTCACATCGACACATTTATTTTGATTTCGGGCTGATATTTCTAAATTTGTACCATGCAATTTGTAAAGATTTTAGCGATTTTTGGGCTGCCATATTGCCTGACATCATTCGAGCAGTTATAAAGCATCATAAATGTTTATTGCATTCAAAAGCATGTACCGGGGTATTTTACAAATGCTTTTAATCCATAAATTTGCTGCTATGGGCTTAATCTAGAATTATCTGTTTTGGCAGTCATTTGGAAATTGCAGTATGTAACGATTTTGAGAGTGACAGAATTTAATTTATTTGGCCCGGCAACCGAAATAATTACTGGCATAGTGTTGATTCGATTATTATCCACTATGGCATTCACTTTGGACGCCATATTGAATATCTCTGGAAAGCCACGGCGCAGACCGGGCAGCAATGTATTTTTATGATGTGGATTGATAACCCTTTCAGGCCATGCTGTCAGCAGCTACGGCGCTTTCGTGTAAATAAACCTTCTGGGTTGCCGGTGTAAAGAAACTGAGTGTCCCCCATGAGAGAGTGTCCTAGCTACCATAGCAACATGTACGGAATAAACCGTGACCTTGTAGACGAGGCCATTTGGGTACAGTGCTGAAACAAATGATGCATACAGCACTCAATGGTGAACACAATAGACAGATGGGTGGTAGGACACTCAGTCACACGGACACTGTAATATATGACACCGGGCTATAACCTCAACTAGATCTGCATGCCACCATGTACAGCTTCTTCTCAAATGTTTGAATAATGTATCAGAAAAAAGCTCCATTGGAAAAACAATCAATGTTGGACTTTGAGGTAGTCTACCCTTTGTCAGCTGTTGGTTACGTATCATACTGAGTATCTTTGTTTTCCCCGATACTTTGTTATGTGCACTTTGTTATCCCCATTTTTACAAGTGGAAACTACTCTATGGAAGCGGAAATGTTATTTGTTTTTGATGGATGGAAGGAAGGTTTTGAATTTACTGATTATGATGGAATTTGAAAAACTTTAGTTTGAACGTTGCTGAATTTTATTGAACTTCAGCATATTTTTCATTTCTGGATCTCATGAACATAAATTAGTAGGGCTACTAGCCTTGCATGTTCGTGTTTATTACCTTTTTTCTATACACTAATCATAATATTGCCTGATAATTCTTTGGTTCGAAGTTACACAGAACTACATAACCCGTGTATACTAGTTGTGCAGTGGGAAAATACAAAGAAAATAATTTCAATACAAAAGACAACATCTTTTCCTAAGAAAAGCTGAGTTCCTGCGAGAACTGAAGACATGGAAATGTTTTAGTGATATTGATAACGCGGGATCGCGAAAAAAAACAAGGTTCGAATTCGAAAGAAATTCAATATACGATTTCATAAACAGGCATGGGGAGAAAAGCAAATGTTTGCGAAAGCTTTGGATTTCATTTTCTTTAGCCTTCGACCTCATTTATGTCAATATGTAAAATAATGCAAATAAGTAAAAGTGTACGCATTTTTAAATGTTAAAACACTCAAATACACGCTTAACCTATATAATTGTCCTTAAAACACTATGTGATTTCGACATTGACGGGATTAGTTGGCGCGTGGCGTAACAGAGTGAAGAAAACCGCGATAAAATTGTTTGGTGTAAACTTATCATTTGTGTTGTTACGAAAATATTATGGATTGTCCACGGAAAGTTTTGACACTTTCGCTTTGTCCTTGTTCTTATATGCATATGATTGAGAGCTTTTTTATTCACGGTTACAGTGCAGCATATATGGTCGGCCTAGTTACTGCGCACGAACAACAAGCAGGTAAAGCAGCATAATCCCACCGACTCTTTGTATCTCCAATATTCCTCCCCAGGATCAAATGCCATTCCAGCTTTTCCTTACATTGTGAGGTATTGGTAGAGGTCTCGCGAAAGCCGGTGCACTGTTGGCCTTCGTTGACACATCTGGTGACATAGACAAATTGCTTTCTTTTATTATTCTTGCCCTTGAAATGCGGTGCAATGTAGATGGTATTCCCGTCAATGTCAGGAGCCGTGGTCATTATCTCCCAGTCACTCTCGCTACTACAGGCACTGCCAAAGGTATTTTCTGACAACGAACGCTGAAAAAAAATGGAAAAAAGGTTGAAATACGGTTCATCAATGATTAAAGTATTTTGTCAGTTGCAGTTGTATTTCAGTTATACTTATGAAATTTACCTTCTTCATCTGCACTTGCACCGACATAGGTATATGGGTTGGCTTGGTTTCGGAAAAACACAACTCTATCGCTGACATAACCAGAACGGGCCCGATAATCCTGCAGACTTTTCTGTGCGTCTTCATAGGACTCTTCAATAACCTGTTTAAAATCAAAACCCAAAGTAGTCCTGAGACAGACTAGACCAAAAGTTTAAAGCGAGTTTTACAGTGTGTATAAAATAGTTTTGTCTAGGCCACAAAAGTATGCTGAATCAAAACTAGATAATGGCACATCCTTTAATATTTTGAGATGTACAATATTCCACAATTTACGAAGCGTTGAAACGTTTATAAACGTTAGTTTTTACTGTTTTTACTGCGTTGGTAACGAGAGATTCTAGATAGGGCAAACTATTCTTAATATGAATCAGTTTGGTAAAAGGATCAATTGGCGACCATTTTCATCCAAATCCGTGGATTCTTTTTCATTTTTAACCCCCGTAGGCCAAAATTGACCTTTGACCTTTTGCCAATAACACTGGAACGATTCGTTTCAGATAGGGCAAACTTTACTTTTTCTGAAGCCTTATGACTAAAAGAACACATTGGTGTGTTTTTCTACCACAGTATCATAAATTTGACATTTACCCCTTTTCAAATTTAACATGTAGTAGGAGATAACCTGACGCCTCCTGACTAACAGGCACAGTCGCATTGTTTATGGCATCTATACCTCAACGATCATTAGTGATTAGGCATACATAACTTACAAACATCCAAAAGGAATTGACAGACAGACAGGCAGACATGCATTTATAGTTCTCACCTCATTCCGTTTTGTAGTAAGGTTTGCACAAACTGCATCTGTAAGTAGATTTAATTAGATATTTTATTATTTGTATTTGTAACTGCACAAATGGCAAGGCAAATTAAAAGTGCAAAAAGTGGAAACTTAAAGCCACTATCAGCGATTTCTTCAAAAAGTAACAAACCGCGCCCCCTATTTTTCATCATAGTCCATTTTTTACACTGTTGTATTGGAAATAGTTGTAGTAAATACCCCTGCCAGTGGCTAAGCTTATCATGCCGAATTTGACAAGAAATGACTATTTTTATGACTAATGCATAATAAAATGGCATCTTCAAGACCGCTTTAAATGCTTTAGTGTCGGTTTTTCACAAAGACGAGTAATATAAGGTGTTGACATGACCTAACACTAGCAATTTAGACACAAAATTGGCATTTTTAATTTGGTAAAAAAATGACTGATAGTGGCTTTAAGTGACCAAGGGGATCTATGGACCCCATTTTTGCGATATCCGATTCGTTTAAAACAAGCGAATCAAGATTCGAAAATGTTCACTAAAAAAAGGTAGCTTGACGAAAATGAGCCTTTTTCTCAAAACACTATTTCTGACAAAAAAATCATCAAAACTTTTTGATTACCTATAAAATTTAACACCCTGCATAAATCTGCATCATATATCACTGGGAAGCTTGATATGCTCGAAGGTAAGACACGATGTGGGGCCAGGGGCTGCCAAGTTGGTATTTAATGAGTATTTTGGATCATTATTTATAGTAAAATACCCATTACGATAAAAAAGTATTTGGTATAAGTGACATCTATGTGACAAAATACAACCATAGTAGTGTTTAATATGTGTTGTGCTCCATAAACCTGCATCAAGCAATTTGAAGATTAAAAATTGTATAGTAAAAATAATGTGATATTGAACGAAAATGTTTTTTCCTTAAATCATTTTTCAGAGATTTTTGTCCTTACATGTTCATAACCAACAGAGTTATTACTACGCATAGATACACGTCAGGCTAAGGGATGATATGACACTCGAGTTAGGAGAACGTGTTTTATGGTCATTTTAGTTATAAAATATCCATTTTTGTTAAACATATGGTATTTAATTTTTGCTTAAATTCCTTCTCAGGCGGTAAACTGTAGGCGTACGCAAAATTTAGGACACGGTATGGCTTGAATGATAATGATTTAGGAAAAAATAGGAAATTTCATGCTGAAATATCCTAACATTAATTTATTGGTTTTAACAGATATCGAGAAAATGTTACATAAAGGGATTTTCTAATTTGGGAATATTTTACGTTTGTAACCGTGTATAATGATTTTTAAATCGTTATACACCAGGGCAAAAAGCAGTTTTAAATCCCAAAACATCACGCATTATGATCCAGTGTCATATATGTTTAAGGCCTAAAAAAATTATTTGATTGGCGTAACATAGAAAAAAAATAGGGTAGGTAGGTCGGATTTTTTTTATATTTTTTACATACCAGAACACAAAATATATGACACACATACAAAAACAAATGGCACATCTTCACTTTTTCTGTAACACATCTTTTTATTTGTCATTTTGAATGCCCTGCAATCCTTTAGAGTACCGAAGTATGACGTCATTAATCCTGTTTTTGCATTTCAGCATTTTTATGACCATAAAAAAATAAAAATATTTAGGGTTGGCGGTAAAAATAGGGTCGGTCGGGTTACGCCAATCAAACAATTTTTTTAGTTTTTTAGGCCTAATGTAAATCTATCCCATTTCATATCATATTATCTGGCTAAAGATAATTGTTATGTCTCGTGGACATCAAAGGCCAGAAATACCTTTAAACACAAACAAATGAGCCTTGTGCACAAGTGATCTGAATTTTATAATAAAACAGATTTAATATGTTCATCAGCTTGGTTCACGAATTTGGTAATGTTCCAAAACAACATACATAGTAAAATTACACACAATGTATAAGATAGATACTTATTGTCCCAAAGATTCACTATTCCAAAGAAAGCCGTTGCACTTCAATGAGATTGTCCTCAAGCGAAGACTTCAAAAGTCAGCATGCAGAGTCACACTTTTAAATCAGGTAACTTCCATGGGAATCTTCTCTTCCGAAGATAACTTTTGTCCACAGTTCAAGAACAAGGTAAAAAAGTCCTCGACGACACCGAATTTCCACAGTATATCATCCAAGATAATCACCACGATTTCCATCTGCCACATTTGGAACCTATTTTTCATTCCCAGCATTGTGCTTCAAAGACGACAGTAGAACATTTAGCAACACTGCTCACGTGAATCTGCAAATATAATAAATCCGGGCACTAATGTACAGTCTGCTACTCATTGCAGATTAAAACTAGCTATATATATCTTCTAGCTACTTGTTACTCTGGGCTGATTGGCAAATCTAACCTCTTGCAACTCGCTTTATAAACCTCTTTCACAATTCCTTCTTCTTTCTCTTTTATTTCCATATCATCGACAGTTATAATAGAGTACAGAGTACAATACAAGGACGTGAACGAGAATCATACTAAAATACAATGATATGGCGGAGTGACCAAAAGGCCAAAGTTGGTCAAAATTATATAACTTTGTTCAATTTAAAAAAAAAAATATCTTATATATAATTAATTAACAAAAATAAAAACTACAAAAATGTTGCAGCAAACAATGTTTAGGTAGCTTTATGACCCAGTCTATGAGTCAAGACAAACACTCAAGAAATAAAGGTATATCTAGGTTGATACGACATCAGCATATGATGCTTAAGCTGCTTTTTAAACGCATAAGGGTTTTTAGAACACTTAATATTCCGGTGAAATATAATTCATTCCAATATGTGGGCCCCATTGTTCTTACCCCCTAAAGGCAAAACTCGTTTTACAAGTTTAAAACGTAAAATTCATCGTGCTTCTCGTTATACATGTTTCTCTAATTAAAGTAATTAAGAAAGACATTTGGAAGTTTGTGTGAAACAAAATTGACATTAATTAACAACCAAGATCGAGTTTGTTAATCAATAGATAGTTTTAAATTTTTAACTTTGAAAAAGTGGTCCTAATGAGCTCCTAGTATGTGTCTTACTAGTATTCGGACGGGCCCTCTTTTGTAGCTTGAGTAATTTATCGGATATATTTTATACGTATTACCCCATGAATAATTCCCATAATTTTAAATAGGTAGAGACAATCGAGCAATATAGGGTGAGTAAAATGAGGATTTTTGGACCACATTTTCATTTGTTATAATACCAACATTCTTGAGAGTATTTGAAATGGCCTCATGGAAGGTTTCCAAGTAAGATTTTTTGATCTATTATAAGACGCCAAGAAATTTGTTTGATGACTCTATTTATCAACAAATCCAGTATTGTTTATTGTATTGTCATTGCTGTTAGTCTTTTGTAGTGTACTCCAGGATATATAATGGGTCTTGTCTTCGATTAACCCGAAAGTTTGTTTGCTTTGTACAACCAAGTTCAGAAATTTTTTGCCATTTCTTGATTGATTAAGTCAATTTGCTACTGAGGTATCGTGTGATATAATCTAGTAGTATCGTCAGCATAGAGAATAAACTTAAATAGATGTCAATAAATAATATCATTGATATAGTTAAACTAAATATAAGTGGCCAAGAATTGATCCTTGTGGAACTCCACATCTCACTTTACAGGTGATGGAATTGCTCATGTTATATTGTACATACTGAGTTCTATCATGAAGATAATCTTTGAACCAGTCCAAGGCAACACCTCTAAAACCATAATGTTCCCAAGTCTTAGAATAGATATTACCACAGCATCATGCATAAACATAACCTTGCACTAGCTGACCAATTGTATTTCACATAAATTACATCATCTGAATTGCATCACTTCACATATATAACTTCATGGGGGGAATCCCCAGATTTTCCAATATGTTTTGATCTCAAGCATAAACAAGTTGACTCAGTTTCTAAGTTTACATCTTGGGGAATTCCCATTTCCCCTATTGTGGGCATCTATCTAATTGTAATACAGGTGCGACTCAATATAGAGCACTTTGGGAATCCCCTACTCCCTCTTTTTTTAACATAAACAAGTACTTGTTCCTCCAAAGCGTGTAGAACGTTTCTCAAATAAAATTGAGAAAATCAAATTGATATTTTCAATTACAAAAATGGAGGTATTATAACACAATGTCGATGTATATCATTTGTTTGTAGCTTTACTGAGTTAAAAAAGTAAAATCGCATATATTTTCATATAGAATATGCACTTTCAGAAGAGCATAATAAACTTACGGAGTAACATAATCATGATAATCGTTCAACCATTTTGTCAAATGTACAGAGTTTTTTTTTTCTTGAAAGGTTAAACGTTATTTTTGCTTAAATGTTTGCTTTGGTTGTTTACATAAACATGCTATCAGAAGATTCTTATTTGGTGTCTTTCGGAGTTTGGGTTCAGAAACTATTCAAATTGTGGCGGCGACCCCCAAAACTTCAGTTGACTTGACCACTTTTAGACATACAATGCGGAGATACTGACACCGACGTATAACACAACTCATTATAGCAAAATACAGTTCACACATGCAATTTCAGTTGGTATTGATTTCTTCTTGACAAAAACATATCAGTTTGAATAAAATTGTCTTTTGGGTAACATAATTATAAGTAAAAATTTCAACAAATGAAATTACCAATGTTCAATCAATAAAGGCAGTCATTCTATATCAATGTCTCAGTTCATGAACATAATGAAACTGCTCAGAAATTTTTGTTTCACATTTACTACACAAAACTAAAATTAAAGATTAAAAAAAAAATTACAGTATACTTGTGTCCATATGACGAGATGAACTAAAGTGAAGTTTTCTGTAAATAATTTGGAGCCCGAAATATTTAAACGACTAAAGTTGATATTAGTATTGTTTCAGTGAATACGAAACCTTACTATGGCTTCAACTTTGACGCCCCAAGTTCGAGTTGTAGGTTTAAGAAAAACCATGAAAATCAGCCTAATCCGAAGTAAACTGCTGGTCTACACAGCCATCTTGAATTCGATATTTGGAGACATTGAACTTTTTAACTCAGCATGTTCTTTGTAACTGGGCCGGAGATATTAATTTATAACCCTGCCAATTATTCTATTATTTGACAATAATTTGTTTGTAAATACTTTTACCAAAAGCGCTGCTGAAGACCACGTTACTCAATGTAAACGATGACATCTTCGTGTGTGACTCAAAATGGCCAAACATGATTGTCGAAGTCTCTCAGCAAAAAGTAGGCCATAACTTAGTAATGGCAATCTTATTTATTGCAATGATGTGTGAAATTTGTTGGAGCGCGCGCAGGTAAATTGCCTCAAATCACTGTCAAATGGCCACTTTAGTTGAGGGACGAAAACATGCAAAGTAGTCTACCATGTCAATCATGAAATGAAATTCCATCACTTTCTTAATAGAACTATTGCATTGTCAGACATTTTTTTAAAGCATCTTTTCCAGATGCCGTGCAAGAAAGTAGTCACCCAAGATTTTTACCCTTAGCAGTCAGGTAGCTGTTGATATAACCTAAAGGCGTCCTTAACCATTGTCCCCAAGCGCCTCGATTCAACAAACTCTATACCGATCTACATCAAATAGCTACTTTAGAGTAAAATTAAAGCTTGCATGTAACATGATGTGCACAGAAAAAGCGTGATAATCTTTATACGTAAAATCAAAATTCTGAGGGGAAAACAATTGAGAATAGCATTTTTGAGAATCTTATACGTGATACTGATGTTATATGGCCTCCTATTTTTCTGATTAAACTTTAAAAATATTATTTTCTCAATTTTATTTGAGAAAAGATTTCTCATGATGGAAAAGCACTTTGATTTACTATAAAAGAGAGAAAAGGGCATTCCTCTAGAGTTGTTTATGCAGGCCTGCACGGTTTAGATTGCACAATAGGGGAAGTGGGGAATTCCCCCAAGATGGTAACTTAGTAATAGCAAACTTGATTTATGTTTTGAGATCAAACATTGCACAACCTAGGGAATTCCCCCACAAATTATATATATAGTGAGTAATTTAGATTGTTGAATCCTGATTTGATGGTTGCCAAGGTCATTGTTCATGCCATGAGGATGATTGTAATGATTATGTTAGAAAGGGAAATCTAGTGTGTGAAGATAAATAGGAGTTGTGCTGTAAGGACTTGAGGCCGCAGTTTGAAGAAATCAGGAGCTGAACTATAGCTCTGGAGCTATACAGTTAATTATAGCTATAGTTTTCTCTACAATAATTGGTAGATTTGAGTTCTACATCTAGTGCAGATTTAAATATTTTGATGCCGCGGAGCTGATAGCTAAATTGTCGTATGCTGTCGTCCTTTTAAGCCAAAGAGCTTCAGTTTTGGAATCAAAAAAGGGATTTCAGTTTGGGGTCCGATATGAGGACATAGCGACAGACAGACTGCGTGTATGGTACCTGGTTTTATTTTGTGTGGAAAACATCTTGTTGCGTCGAGGAAAGCCCAGTCGTCTTGAAACTGCTGGACAAGATTAACCTTAAAGGAATGAGAAGATGCCCTTGGAATATAATCACCTGAGAGAATATTTTGTATGAACTTGTGCGCGCTGTTTGGAGTCTTCGCTTGTGAGGACATATATCGTGAACTGAAACGACTTTCACCACAGGACACTAGTAAACCAGAGTAATCTTAACTAATTGTGTATTTAATTTTGTTTTGGACATACCAAATTCTTGAACCAAATCAGTTACAAGCATCATTAAAACTGTTTATTATATATAATTATGATCATTTGTGCACAAGGGCTCATTTATTTGTGTTTGACAGGTGATTTCTGACCTTAGACGTCTACGAGAGTAATAACAGGAATTGGCCAGTGGGCTCGTCCCGGGAATTGAATTGAGATAAATTTGCACCTTATTGTTCAAAATTTACAACCCTAAAATAGTGATTAATATTTACAAATGTGCACATTTGAGGCATACAAATTTTGTGTGGATTACATTGTCATACCATTGTAGTTTGGTTCAAGTTAGTTAATATTGTATATGCTAGAATCAATCACATGCGAGTTTGATCCAGAAGTGTTTCATTAGGGCAAATAACTTGGGAGAAGTTGATGAGCTGAAAAAGCCTTGAGTGATGAAATTAGCCCAAGCATTTCAGGACTTGAGGACAAAAACATGACCATGAGAAGAAAACAGATTATCAAAACAATATGATTAAAACTTTAGTCCAGGAAGATGTTTGGATGAATATTCATATTGGCTGGCATAGAAGGAAATTCTGGAACAGGGCAAAGTGATGCCATCTAGTTAAAAGAACTTGAAAATCAAAAGGAATTGGAAATAGATTGAAAAAGATGGATAATGGAACAAAACAAATGGAAATGCGAAAAAGAAAAATTGGAAATTGAACAAAAACAAAAGGAAAAAAGAAAGGAAATTGAGATTAGAAAAGAAAAATTGCAAATGCAAATACAAAATGAGATCCAACAAAAAGAGATGGATTGCAAATTGAAAAAGAACAAGAATTAGAAAAGGAAAGTTGCCAAAATGAAATGAACACAAAAGGAAATGGAATTGCAAAATGAGATGAAACAAAGGCAGCTGAAGCCCTCAACATAGAGTAGAAAAGATTGAAACAACAGGCTAGCTCATCAGACTCTTCCAAGAAATCTGGTTTTGATGGGCGAAAAATATTCGCCTGCTTCCAAAAATTTCAGGAACAAGCAAGATAGCAAATACTCTTACACTTTGCAGAAATTGCTAATAGCTTGAAATGGCCTCAGGAGTCTTGGACCTTGTTGCTACAGTCAGTGTCATTGGTAAAAGCCCCGAGAAATATATTCGGCCAAGTCATTAGACAGATGTAGTGACGAGGTTAAGCAGGCGGTGCTCAAAGCATAGAATCTGGTGACCCAGAGGACATATAGACAAAATCAGGTCTTGTCAGAGAAAAAGGGATGATGACCGACCCATGTTGAATTGCCGTGTAAAGGAAAAAAGGTTTGATCGCTGGCTTCTCTCCAAAGAAGTACGGCGCAAATTTGGTCAACTTAGCGAGTTGATGTTAGTGGAAGGTAAAACTAGTGTACATACATCCAGCTATCAAACACATCTTACAGATGAAAACAAAATTGCAGTTTGCGTGAAGCAGCCGTAAGGCCGGACGATTATGCATATGACCCACAATTATCGTCATACGTAGTAGGCCTAGCCCAAGAATTTACTAGGTACAAACAAATACAACAATAAGTCGGGTTCTAACACGCGTTTCTCATGGGTAGCACTCAGGAGAGGGAAATAATACCAGTCAGGTCCATGAAAAGGGGGAGTACAGAAAGTAATGGTGCTAATCAAAAGCCATGGGATGGGACCCAAATCACAGTTCACGGGCAATCATGTAAGAAGCCAGGAAACATTACAAGGTCACTGCGTGTGTTGACCGGAGATAATGGCTATCCACCAAAATGGAGCAAGCCAAAAGTGAGTCCAAAACCAATAGTTGTTAGCAGTTACTTTGAAGGTCAAAAGTTCATTCTTTTCTGTTCAGAAACAAAGAAATCCCAAAAGGGAATTGAACACAGAAAAAGTAAGGGGATGCTTTTCTTTAAGCTTTTGTTTTGCAGGGATTTGTGTACACTTTCAGGTGATAGTTTAGATCCCAAAACCCGATTAAGAATCATGCGGAAACGCTGCTGCGCGCAGTCATGTATTGGAAGCAGCACCTCATTTGATATGATGAGTTCAACAGGAATAGTGCATGATCAGGGGGATAGGTATGAGATTGTATTAGGGTCCCTCTTCACAAAATGAATTTTGAAACAGACTTGCGTTCTGGACTGCTCACAATGGTGTTAGTCAAGATCTCCCAGTTAAAGGGGTTTCCATGTTGTTAGGGAATGCATTGGCAGGGGGGAAGTACGCCAGATCCATAGTTTCCAGGTGCCCTGTACAGTGGCATATAAATTTGATGAGAGGGGAATAGACATTTTCCCAGCATGTGCAGTAACTAGGTCAATGTACCAGAAAAGCCTCACAGGAAAACAGTAGCAGTGATGAGTCAAAAACTCATACACATAGGAAGAGCGATCGAGCGATGACTTGGTCCCCCCCAAATTTAGAGGATACTTTCCTCTCAAAGTTAGAGGAATGTGGAGGGCATCTTCCCTCTTCAGGGGAGAACTAAAGCTCTATGTTAGTGAAAATC
This sequence comes from Ophioderma brevispina, assembly GCA_023653785.1. Taxonomy (NCBI): domain Eukaryota; kingdom Metazoa; phylum Echinodermata; class Ophiuroidea; order Amphilepidida; family Ophiodermatidae; genus Ophioderma; species Ophioderma brevispina. The sequence goes on along the minus strand of JAMKCH010006701.1, from coordinate 28,012 downwards.
CAGCCCCTTGAGCACGAACAAACGTGACAAGCTGGTAAACAAGAAAATCCAGCCGTGAGCATGATAGAGTTAGGGCCAGAATGTAAAGGAGACCCTTTACTTTTAAGCCATGCACAAGTGACGTAAATGAGCCGGCACAAGCACCAGCATCTTAGGAAATAGGTGATTGAGGGCATTGTCGCCAACAGGAAGCCAGCAAATTCTGCCAGCCATTCATAGAGCTCAGTAGAAGGTGAGATTGGAAATTCAGATCCAGTCAAACTCCACTTTGATCTACTGGGGAACCAGTACCCAATTATTATATATGAATTGTATTTTAAATTATTTTGTGGATGAGAAATCTAAAACTCAACTGACAAGAATTAACCTGCTGGTGAAGTTTAACTCTACAAGAATACAATCTGGAATAAAGGACATATCAAAGAAAGAAAATGTTTGTGGCCGATGCTGTCCAGAGCTGCCTAAAATTTGTTCAGAAATTGAGTATTACAACTTTATGTAATCTAGACTGAAGGCAGCCAATTTGCAGAACATTATATAAAAAGTGTACCATTTGCACTGTGTACTGTATGAAGTAACCACAAAATGGTTATAAAGGTTATAGCAGATTTAGAAATTCTTATTCATCAAATTTCTTTTAAGAGAGGGTGCTCCGGAGGATGTTATATGGCCTCCATTTTCTGATTAAACTTTAAAAATATGATTTCTCAATTTTTATTGAGAAAAGATTACTCATGGGAAAAAGCACTTGGTTTCACTTAAAGATGAGGAAAAAGGGGGATACCCTAGAGTTGTTTATGAAGGCTGCACCTGTTTAGATGCACAATAGGGGAAGTGGGAATTCCCCAGATGTAAACTAGTAACTTAGAAAATGTTTTGTTTTGAGATCAAAGCATTGCAACCTAGGATTCACCAAAAAGTTATATAGAGAAGAGTGATGTAATTTCAGATGTGAAATCATGATTTGATGGTGCAAGGTCATGATTATGCATGAGATGATCTAATGATTATGTAGAAGGAAATCTAGCTGTGTGTGTGAGATAAATAGAGTTGTGAATGAAGGACTGCATGGGCCCAGCCAGTGAATCAGAGGAGCTGAAACTAGAGGCTCTGGAGGCTTATACAGATAAATTAGAGAGATAGTTTTTCTCTACAATAATGGTAGATTTGAGTTAATGCCAGGATTTAATATTTGGATGCCGCCGCCGGAGCCTGATAGCTAAATGTCTAGACGGTCGTCTTTTAAGCCAAGCAGACTTCAGTTAGCTGCAGAATACAAAAAGGGATTCCATGTTTGTGGTCCTATATGAGGACATAGCGACAGATGATGGTGAGTATATTACCTGCCGGATTTTATTTTATGTGGAACATTGTCGTCGAGGGAAAGGCCACCCGTCGTCTGAACTGCTGGACAAGATACACTAGGACTGCAGAAGATTCCCACCTTGGAATATAATACCCGAGGAATTTTGTATGAACTTTGCGCCTGTCATTTTTGGAGTCTTTCGCTTAGTTGAGGACATATCGATCGTTGTGAACTGCAACGCCTCTTCACACGGACACTAGTAAACATAAGTAATCTTAACTAATTGTGATATGTAATTTTGTTTTGGGACATACAAATTCTTAGAACCAAATCAAGTAACGATCATTAACAAACTGTTTATTTAATATAATTTCGATCAGTGCTCGCCACAAGGCCTCATTATGTGGTTGGGAAAGGTATTATGACCTTAGACGATCGACGCAGCACGTCATAACACTAGCCCGAATTGATGTACATTCCCATTCTTATGTTTGTTGTATTCTTATGAAGCACAATACAGGTTTAAAAATATGAATGCAGGGTGCGAGCTTGTTATATACATGTTCAAACATATTTTGGACTAGAATGGTCTTTACTTAAAGGTATGTAAGCTTCCTATTGCATTCACATCGGATGATCTCGATCAGGGTGATAATTTGTCTGTAAGTAAAGTTGGTAAGGACAATTTTTTTCCCGAGAGAAACGCTTTTGAGAAAAATTACATTTAAGTCTATATTGCCTATACTATTGCCTGTACAGTGTGCCCCCAAAAAGCAACCCTTGGCGTCAGCCCCCCAAAAAGTTTTCACAAAACACAATATACTTGCTTCTATATTGTAATGAAAGATAGCACTGTTAGCTAACATCCCTGAAAGAATCATATGTAAGAGTCAATAGTTTTTAAGATATGACCCCAACAATCAAGTAACCGCAGGACCCCCATTTACAAAAATGAGGGAGCTGGTAACACAGACTGCAAGGAAAGACGAATGCGCAAATACAATATTGATTGCAATCAACATTTAATTGCTTAAATTTCTTGCAGAACAACTTCTACTGGGTCAAAAAACTACATTTACATACTTATTATTTAACCAATAATGATAAAACATTTATTGGTAATAAAATACGTTTCAAGACAATACAAAACAAGGACTAAGTCATAGACAAACTCCACATTACATAAAATGATAAATGCGTTGGGCTGCAACTTGCTTGTTACTGAAAATAATGTTATATTCTCAACTTTATGAAAGTAAAACATATGTTTTCAACACAAAACCCAATACCAATATCAGTATATTCGTTCTGTTATTAAAATTTGGGTTAAGATAACTCTTTGTGTGCCGTCACAAAATGCTGATGAATGATTAGCTCTAATCCAATACTAGCTGTATAATTTGGACAATACGAAGAGTTTGTTGATCATACATTCCATAATTCCATCTTTTAAAGGCTGACTCAGAGATTTCCCGATGAGGGCGCACTCAATTTTCAAACAAATCATGTTTTTTGCATATACATAATGCTTGTCCGTGTGCTTATCGCTATGTGAAATAACTAAGCTCAAATCAAAGTCCTTCATATAGAAAGTCACAACTTGGTTCTAAAATTCCGGATCCGGAAATTTTGATATACACGGTATCATATGGCAAGGTTGACTGTACATAAATGTTTTCTGCATGAAAACCGGAAAAATCCGATCATCTCTCTACTATGGAATTAAGAATTTTGGAGTGAAATATCTTTGATTCTGGTATGACTGTTTTTTAATTACTACACAAAAAATATATATGTCAGAAAATCTCATGAATCGCCTTTAAGGTGGTAAATTATACACAGGTTTACAGTACCGCGTACCTACACCAATGCGGTGAACATTCAATGTAATATCTGTTGCAGTCATGGTGTTTAGCTGTCTTTTAAAAAAAAGAAAATGCTGGTTCGACTTAGAGATTCATATTGTTGGTTCTGGGCGCATAGCGTACAGGGTCGTATTTGCAGTTAATAACTGTTAATAGCGCCTCAATTTGGTTAAATGGGTCCTGCAGGTTACTTGATTTCCGGGGTCACACCTTAAAAAATATTGACTCTACATTTATGAACTTTTCAGGAACATTAGCAAACAGTCCCATCTTACCTTACAACAAAGAATAAGTAGTCACGTGCTTTTGTTCAAAACTTAACACCAAGTGTTGCGTTTTTTTGGGACACACGGTATAATTTATAGTTTTAACATGCTTATTATCGCTTTATGAAGAGTCATAGCGATCTAAATCCTAGTTCTATTGATGGAATGTATTTCACTCAGCGATAATACGCATTTCATACAATATAATATTTTTGAACCAAAAAAAAGGAACTTCTTGACAAGTAGCTCCCAAAGACCATTTTCTTCTCTCCATTTAGGGATTCCACAATCATCCTAACTGAAAAATAATACTGTAGCTTTCAAGTGAATATATAATGTATGTGTGTGGGGGTGGGCATATTAAAGCAAAATCATCATTTTTTTTTTTTCAAAATTAAAATGCTCATTTTTGTCTCTAACTTTGCCCAGTGTGTTAGGTCATAACAATACCTTATTTTAACGTTCACAATTGTACCTTATTGTACTGTCAAAAAACGCCACTCAAAGTGATTTTTAAACGGTCTTGAAGATTCCATTTACGACTGTTTTTTTTTACTAAACAAAATTCGAGCTGACTTTATTAGTAAACAATGCAGTAAAATCGTCATTCATTGACAAATATGGCGTGTTATAAGCTTAGCCCCTTACATGGGGCTTTTATACACCATTTGCCAATACAACAGTGCATAAAATGGACTTTTATATGAAAAATAGGGGACGCGATTTGTTACATTTTGAAGAAATCGGCTCATAGTTGCTTTAACTCTAAAATAAGCCTTTTTCAGAACGGGTCTGCTGCTCTGCTAACTATTTCCAAGTATAGTAAAATAAGAGTGGGCAGATGAAATTGCGACAATAAGATTGCGTTAAAATAAATTATCAACTATGTGGTTAAATTGTCACACCACACTTGTTTTTCGAATAAAGAAAGAAATAGGTCTATCGTAATAGACCAGGCAACATATTACAAGTATGTAGAAATATTTCGGGCTTGCACTTCTAATAATGCAAATAGCTATCATGATAACGAATTTTGTAAGAACAAACTTGGGAGGAAAAATTAATTTTTTACTGTGCATAGGAATGAATATTCAAAGTGACTTGCCATAAGCCATTTTTCTTTTTAACCATATGGCAATTGAATCTTGCAAAACGACGATTTCAGTAAACAAAAAAGTTAACTTCAAAATAATGATAATATATAATGTATAAATATAATAAATATATTCATACGTATTAAAAGACAAAATACATATCCAGGCAATCTGGTCGGAAGCTGCAACCTGGTTCGGTGTACTTTAGAACTGTCTAATGCGAAAACGTATTAAACAATAACTTCTTCAACATCCTCTTACGATAACAATAGATAGTAAATTCACATAACACACATACGACTCGAACTTGCAAACAAAAATATGCCACGTTTATATACTACAGATGCAAAATAACTCATGTAAATATGTAAAATCAGTGGCGTGGCTCATGTATACAATTCTGTCTCTAAAGCATGACGTATTGGAATCAAATCTGATTTTTCATTAAATAGCAATAATTTAATCGTCACACCGTACACTTCATGCGGAAATTTTTAACGTATCACGTGGAATTTCATTGACTCATGTAGAACACAACAAGGAGAGTTCCTTATTTACAAACAAACAGCAAACATACAATTTGACCCAAAAGAAATTGCAAAGATACCGTTTTACCTTCAACTTGGAATAGCAGCAAAACAACATATTAAAAGTTTACCAAAATCGAAGTAGTGGAACAGCACCAAATTTACATAAATTAAAAATTGCCGCCATTTTGTCTATATGAAGAGTAAATTTCCAAAAGGTCCTAAATCCACTTTTCTCTCTCTCTCTCTCTCTCTCTCTCTCTCTCTCTCTCTCTGATCTTGTATTGACTCTGGCTGGCCAGGTTCGACACCACCACTGGGACATATGGTGGTATATGTGTCGAAAAAGTGCGCTCCATGGAGCGCTCCCGATTATCGCTCCAGGTATGCACCTGCCTCGCTCTAGGTATTATGATATAACGGAATAAATCTCAATATCACATTGCGCTTTATTCCGTAATGAGTAAAACAAAAAATATCCCTTTGCGCTTTATTCCGTAAAAAACCTTGCCCTACCCAACCCCCCATACCCCATGAGTACTTTCTTATATCTTTAGACTTATTTTTATATTCTATAATGTCATATTGGAGAGAGAACCGAGGAGCGCTCCTAAAATCGGGAGGAGCGCTCCTAAAATCGGGAGCGCTCCATGGAGCGCATTTTTTCGACACATATACCACCATAGGTACCACTTAAACAGTAACCAAGTGTTTCTAGTAACATTACACTTCAAAACTGCTCACACTAATGCATAATATCCAAAATAATACGTTTGTATTATTAATGTCTTTATATGAATTATTGAGGAATTTGTTCCGATGTATAGGCCTAATTCTTTTTTACATTGTTTTAATTCATGTCTTAATAATAAATAACGGCATAGCTACACTGTTGCTCATAATGTTGGAATAAATTATTTTGTACCACTTTTTATGGAATGATTCTTACAGTGTTAGTTATTTACGATATCTAGGGTGAAGATCGCCACACTACTTGGTTGATCAGTTTCTTCCGAACCCTTTATGAATTGTGTCCTTAGCCTGAAAGGAAAAGGGGATATTTGAACAGCTGCAGATTTAAGGATTTTGTTACAATTTTTTCACATCGGTCAGTTTTATAGATAACACATTTTGGGTGATTTCATACATCGAAATGTTCAATAGTACTGTTTCAAATATCAACCAGTCACTAATATCGAGTATGGCCACCCCTGGCAATGGGCAGAGCGTCACACTCATCAGAGCCTGAGCTAACTCCTGTAGAATGTGAGGAAGATTGTCCCTGTCATTGTTGGCGCGGTCTAAGGCATCCAGGCATGCTCGATAGGGTTCGTATCAGGGGAGCAAACAGACCATGGTATCTGCCCCGCCCCTCTGCCTCAGGAAATTGTCTCACTACAGCGACCCTGTGAGGCGTGGCGTTGTCGTTTTGCAGCCGAAAAATGTTTATAAACACTTATTGTATGTGGCAGGCATGCTGCAGTGGTTTTCCAGAATGTCTAGGTACACGACAGCGTTCGTGTTTCCATCTGGCATCACAAGTGACGTTTTTCCTCCATAATGAATACCGGCCCATATCATCACTGAGGCCCTCCAACTTGAGTCGATTCCTAAATACAGCCATCTCGGAGGTTCTCACCATGTAATCTACGAACCCTTTGTCTTCCATCTTGATGGTCTAGGATGTAGCGACTCTCGTTTATAAAGACAACATGTCGCCAGTGTCCGAGCTGTCATCTTCTGTGCTCCCAAGCCCAGCACAGTCGAGCAACTCTGTGGTGAACGTGGTGAACGGTTTGGCGTGGACATTTGGTCATTCGCCTTGCTCGGTAACCATGTTGAAACAATCTCCGATTTACAGTTTGGCGGGAAACGTTGATTCCATAGTGTCTTCTCCACAAACGATGAAGACGGCTTGTTGGATTTTTCCGGGCTCTACGGCACCGATTGAGCAGTCGACGATCATCTCGTCTGGTAGTCAATCGTGGTCGTCCTGAGATTTTCGTGGCCTCAAATGACCCACCTCTCGATGATGTCTGAGGACTTTATTGACCGTACTCTGCGAGATCCCGAGGAAATCAGCGACTTTGACTTGTTTGTCGGAGTGCAAGCATTCTTCGGCGTATTGACAATGCCGTTGGATGAGGCATAGCCTAGGGAACCTCTGTGTCAGTTTTTGTTGTAAAGGTAACAACCAACTCTCAAAAACGTGGGCTCGTTGTACACAGGCTTGGAGCAGGGAAAAGGAACAAGCAACAGACGTCTGGCCTTTTATAGCTCCCAACAAAAGGCGTCGTTACGTAATTCATGCATGGATTCACTTCAAAATTATGCATGGATTCACTTCACCTGGGTAGTGGGGACTCATTATGTGATCATTCACATAGTTATATAGGTAATACTTAGTTACCGATGTAGGGGACACAGAAGGTCAACGTTCATTGCAGTCAATGGGGCTTGACCTTGCGTTCCCCCTACTTTCTTAAGCAAGCATTTTGAGACACTCAAAACTATTCCCTATTTTGATCCAGTGAGCTCCACCAATAATTTGCACCATTTTTTTAATCCAAATCGGAGCAACTTAAAAATTTGACCCTTGTACAACTGAAATTGACCCTTTTTATTGATTTTTGCTGTTTTTAGTCTATAACTCGTAACCATACTTTGTAGATAGTACAAACTATACCTTTCCTGAATCATTGTGGCTAGACAAATAACGTGGTATACTTTTCAGCACGATTGGATCAATTTAAAAATTTGACCCCTGTACAAACTTTGTCTTGATCCCCTCTCCTTAAGGCACCATTTGTGACACTTAAGAATTATGTTTCAGGGGTCCATGTCCGTCTGTCTACATATTTGATCACTCAAACCTTTTGTACTTGAGATGTGTTACAAAAATGTGCTAGCTCCGGTGCTATTTGGTAGAACACCAGCGCTGTCACCTTCGGAGCCTAGTTTTATCCGTTTTAAGATAAACACTCCTTATATATCTCCCTCTGTGAAGGTGACTTAGTAGGGAAAATTCACCTTATGCAGTATCTCTTTGTCTAGATTAGTGTGTTCTCAGGTCTCCGGGCTTTGGCGGGTTAAACCTGGTTTTGTGAGCGCTCAACCATTCCATTGCTGGAGTTGCTTGTAGCTCCATCTGTCTGAATGCCTTTGAGCTTCTGCTGAGCCAGATGACATAGCTCGCTCTGAGTGCAATTTTGGCTGCTGTATCGGTTATAGCCTTTCTCTTTCCTTTAGGATTGCCCAAGGATACCAGGCATTTGCTGACGGATGTATTGCAGAAACCTCTGCTTCCTATAAGGCGATAAACAACATCTTTGACGAAATCCACGGGAAATTAAAAAACAGTGATGCATATCCATTATTATCCGTATCCATCAAGAGGTTCTTAACCAGGGCTCGTGCCCCAACTCTATTAGTTACACTACTAACTAAATTCAAATCCCGGTGCAAATCGACAAAGCCTTCTTGAAAAATAAAATCGGCACCTAATTAAGTGCTGGATACACAATATTATGCAGGAAAAATATCCTTTGGTTTTCTAAGTTATTTTTTGTCAGAGATCCTAAACATATTAAATAAGGACCGGTGTGAAAGTAATCATAGTCAGGCAGGTATCATAGTCCGGGCTCCATAGACGACAACGGAATAAAGCGTGAAACTAATGTTGCGTGAAGAGTCAACTGAATCGATTGCCCTATTGTTCACCATTGTTCCCGGACTGTGAGCCCGGAGGACCATATCTCCTGCCACACCGGTGTAGAAGTAATTATTGTCCGGCGTACTCATAGTCCGGGAACAATGGTGAACACAAGCGCTCTCCGATTCCGTGACTCTTCAGTAACATAGTTTCACGCCTTTATTTCCGTTAATCGTCTATGGAGCCGCCGGACTATGGCTCCCGCCGGACGATATCTGCTTTTCGAGCCTATCCAAAACTTCCCTCTGTTAATTCTAAAATAGGTTGCACTTCCTGTAAACAACTGTTTCCGGAAGAAACAACATTTCATCGCGTTTATCGCCCTCGGCATCTCTAGACGTTCCATATGTTATTCAAAATCAGACGATAGCGATTTTATGCCCTCAAAGTGAATCGCAAGATAAAGGTACATTAGCACATAACGTCATTATGTTATTCAAAAGCATTCGATACGATTTTGTACTCTCAAAATGAATTGGAAGGTAAAAGTGCATTAGCACCGGTAGTCGACAGGCGGCTTCATTGAAGAGCATAGTATGGGCCTGAAGTTACGTACTAATGCAATTTTATTGCTGAAAATGATGGACATGGGTGTTTAGCTTCAGAATCCATCGGGTGCCACTTTGGCACTCTTGGGCAATTTGACTTATTGAGGTTACAGGTCAAGTAAGGGATTCAATTTCGAAAGTGCATCAATAACGTTATGAACTGTACAATGCCTAATGGTAAAAAAATCTTTTTTACAGGGATAAAATTATCATGCCTCTACGTAATTGAAGTAGTCGCATAATCTTGATTCAAGGATTCAAAAAAGGTGTCTAAGATATCACCTTGAGAATAAATATGGCTGAAACTTAAACACCCTTTTGTCTAAGTGGCCTTGAATCCGTATTTATGTCATATCATTAAATGTGTAGTCTGTGAATATAGCAAACTAGCTATACCTTTTTTGAAATCTTTTTGAAGGTGAATAAAATGAGGCCATCCTTGTTTGAATTGAAACATTTTAAAACATTTGCCCCTGTACAAAATATTGTTATCCTTTGACCTATTTTGACCTATATCTGGTTAGTTAGGCTTCCTACAGATACATGACCATTGATTGTTTTACTCCTTTGGACTGGAAGACAAGTAACCCTACTGATATACCAATCACTAATTGCAATAGAAACCAATTCAAAGTTTTTGTGACTCCAAATATAGTGTAAACTAACATACTAAAAGTCATTGAAAATTGGAGCTGTGGAACTTACTGTTTTTCAAGATGACCGCCAAAAATGGGAAATTACACAAAAAAGCTATTTATCAACCACAAACCGTACTGGATTATGTTAGATGCAACTGATTAAGCTAAAGGACAAAGCACATGGACATCTGAGCAGTTCAAATATATATGTGTCTATAAATTCAAAAATGGCCGTCAAAATGGCCGCCAAACTTATATTAACATAGAAAAAGGGTGAATATAAACAATCATACAGAGATTAATTGCTAAAAGAGCGTTCATCATACAGGATGCGAAAGGTACTTCGTCATTGGCTTCTGTTTGGATTATATAAGTCCCTTTAAACATCATCAGTGTCACTTTCTGGTTCCGGAAGAGTCATATTAGAGCGATGCAGTCCTTTACATTCCACACATGATGGGGAGCATTGGAGGCCATACTTTCTGCAGACACATTTCCTTCCTGTACAGCCTGTCTTGCAGCCTGTCTTGCAGTCTTGCTTCCATAAGATACTCGGGTGCTGGCTCACGACTGCGATATGATGGGAAATATCAGGCGGTGAAGGTCATTAATCTCAGCAATTCGGTCAACAGCGACCACTTCTTGACAGGCAACACAATTTTTGTTTATGCGCATGCGCATTATCAATTAAGCTGCTAAAGAGAGCGCGTGGCTCTTCAATCAGCTATTAAAAACTCCACGCGAGTACGATCTTCTCATGCTTTTCCGCAGTCTCTGGCGTTGTAACCGCCCTGCTTCATGCTTGCTCGTGCATTGATTGTATGTAAACAATAACATACAGCATCTATTCAAGTTCCAATTTATCTTTGACTTTTCTGATTTTGAGCATTCACAAAATTAGTGGAGAATGGTGCATTTGGACTATTTAATATCATGTTCATCTGATTTAGATAAGTTTGTCAGCATATTTATAATAGATTGAGGCATGTAAACAAATCATGGTATCTGGTGATCATTCAAACTACTAGTATTGCCAGTATTGGAGATAGATGTGTGTTGTAGTTTTGTTGAATGTCAGAGTCCACTGGAGTCTGCGGCGAATCCGAGTCCATGGCATGGGGCCCTGAGGTTCGAGTCCATGGGACCCGAGTCCGAGTCCACCAAGCACGAGTCCAAGTCTGAGTGACTCGGACTCGCCAATTGAGTCCGGACGAGTCCTGCTGTTCTAAACTCCACATCGTAGTGCGTCACGCCCCGCGTCACGCGTCAAATCTGCAACCGATTGCGTCAAAATCGTGTCATACAGGCTTAGAAACACTGAGCGGAATGTTCCAGACAACCAGATGTCATGTTCACAAAGGAAATGTAAGACCGAAAACAATACAGTGGGGCTAATCTACACAGGGCACCAGATCCGCATCAATGTATGTGGTATTTCCAAGATCCAGATGTTTATGAACGTGCGTTGGACTGTCTGCACGATGCACATTTTCATGCCATTACAGCATGATTGTTGCGACAAATCAAATCTATCGCGTAAGTGCGTGCACGTCAGTGCGTAATGGAATCGCGCGTTATTAGGCGTGACACTGTGTGATGCAATAGAAACCGCGATAGAAGCGTGTTCCTATCCGCACTCCCTATATTTCGATCTCAAGTTTGAGGGTGACGTCACTGTGCGAGTTAGGTTTTGCACCCTAGAAATGCACGCGCTGACCTTTCCATTGCAACACGCACGTGAATAAAAGGCAGCACAATCGAATTGCTAAAGCGAATGCAGAGTCACGTCATTACGTATACGTCACCCTCAATGACTCAAGACCGAACAGAGTATACGCTGTGGGCTGTGCAGTGTGCAGTAACACGATACTCCTATGTATGTAATACACCATGCAAGCCACTGGCCACATTGATCCGCTCGTGTAGATAGCCCCAGTACAGTAAGTGATGTGTGAGCATATAGGACATTTTTGACAGAAACACATGTGTCATGGGTATATGGTACTACTTTGAACTAGTAAGTAGCCTATGTTTACAATCACGACAATACACAATACGTGATTAAAACGTGATCATCAAAATCATCAGTGCATGCCAAGCCTAGCCCAGCCTTGCTTCAAATACAAAATCGCAACTACCGGCTCGGGCTCTGCAATGGGTGACGAGCTAAATATACTAGTCCATCTCTGTAACAAAACATCCACTACGCTATTTTTACTCTTCCCATGCAAACAACTACTTGTGGTCTGCTGACGGAAGAAATGAAGGCAACGGCAAATTTGAAACTAAAATCCCTAAAATATTCAAATTTCAAGTGCTTTTTTCTCAAAATTTCTTCATCCAACATCTTTTGTTGGATGAGAAAAGTTGCTCAAAATAGCGTTTTCTAGCTATATGCCAAAAGGTGTAGAGGTCTGTTTGGTAGATTAAATGTAATTGATATGGCCAAGTGAGTAGATTTTAGCGGATATGTCGCCATTGGTCTAACGTATATTTCGCAACATCTAAATCCCAACTTCAGTAACGAAACATTAATGACCTTCACCGCCTGGGAAATATGGAGACCCTCTTTGCGAGCGTGCACCGCGATAATTTGATGAAACTTGTCGTCTGTCACTGGTGATGGACAGTTCTGCTGCGAGTTTAAGGTGTTGGCATTGATTTGGTTACTAAGGGGTACGCACAGACCGTTTTCCACAAATCCTCCTGGGTGTTTTACGCAAATTTGTAACATGCACGATCAATAAAATCGCGCAGAACTCTAGCCGGCAGAACTTCAAAATAGAGGGTGGAGGAGGTTATCGTTTTCCTTTCGAAATTTGCCGCTACAAAGTTTTAACTCCTGATGTTAAGGTTATTGTTTTCGTACGGAGGTAAAGAATTTTATTGTTTTTATTACGTATCCCCCAATATTTAAAACAATGACAATTCCACAACAAAGTACCACATATTGATTATAAAGAAAATAACTAAAAGAAATATGTAGCTTTAACTTCTCAGGACCAATATATTTGATAAAAGTAAGCCCGGAAATATAAATGATGATGGACAGTTTGCAATTGAATAACTACAAAACTGACGAATAGGAGGCGCTATTTCAGGCCTTAAAATGGAAGAGATACCACTTAGTCAATACAAAACTGCCCTTTTATGGACTGGTGATACCACTTCTACAAAGGTAATATACTCCCCGCCTAAAAAATCCGAACGATGTTGAAATGGCCATCAACGTGCTCAAACTTGCTTTCAAATGAACGCGCCAAGCCAGCTGGATAAATCTCTCAAACTTCCACATCATGCTTCGTTATCAATGCATTACGGACACAGGTCAATAAGCAAACACATTACGCGAACAACGCTCCTGGCATTTATTATTATAATTCACCTACTTACCTACATACCTCTTTAATGTGTGTTGCTTATTTTCGAGTTTCGAGTGGAGATTCTTGAGTTTTCGATGTGACAAATTTCGAGTTTCGAGTGAGATTTTTGGAGTTTCGAGTGAACAAATTTCAAGTTTCGAGTAAGATTTTCTAGTTTCGAGAGACAAATTTCGAGTTTCGATTGAAGATTTTCGAGTTTCGAGTGACACAACTTTCGAGTTCGAGTTGAGATTTTCGAGTTTCGATGGACAAATTTCGAGTTTCGAGTGAATATTTTCGAGTGTTCGAGTGACAATTCGAGTTTTCGAGTAATATTGTCGAGTTTTCGAGTGCAATTTCTAGTTTCGAGTTGAAAAGATTTTTTGAGTTTCGAGTGACAAATTTCGAGTGACGAGTTTCGAGTGGAGATTTTCGAGTTTCGATGACCAATTCGAGTTCGAGTAGGAGATTTCAGTTTCGCGTGACAAATTTCGAGTTTCCAGTGAAGATTTTCGAGTTTCCGAGTGACAAATTCGAGTTTATATCGTTCGGATTTTTTAGGCGGGGAGTATTATGTGTTTGTTTGATTGTGTTTCAACAGAGAAATGTTTCTATGTATATATCTCAGAACGTAACATCTACTATTACTACATAAAATATATTCTTGTTCTCTGATTGGTTATAATAACCCAGTTCTGCCTCTCCCGATTCTCGTCTTTATTTTGTTTTTTTTCTGTACTGTATTACTGCGATGAATATCGTATACCTGTACGGAACCAACTACTAGATTTGTTACAACGGGTAGAAGAATTACACACCTTTGATTTGGCAATTATAGGATAAGTTTTTTACGACAATATACTGACTATGGAGAAGAACTGATGGGGAACGCAGCGTACCTTCCCTCGCCCTCCACCAATGAGGTTTGGGGCTCGATTCCCGATAGCGGCTCGTTCTCCACAACTTTACATGAGTTCGTTTATTCGCTCCCACAGGATTTCTTCGGGTACTCCAGTTTCCTCAGCGCCTTGAGCACATTTACGTGCTTATATCGCGAGTTAGTAATGCTCAAATTATTATTAGTAGTCGCGAAGAAGTCTAATTTGAGGGGAACAACTTAAGTAACCTGATTTTCTTTTACTTCACTCTTTATTGTATCCATCCTGTATATTTATATTTTTAAACCTGATTCAAGATTGCCGTAAATCGTCCGGCAGGTGACAATGTTGCGATCGATATTCCTCTACTTTTCTGCAAGATTAATTTCACGTGAAGTGGCACAACTGCGCAGTTTCAAGCAATAGTCAGCGAACAAACCAATTTTACAACATAAATTTCAAGTTGTGAGGGTACATGTTGTCCAGTGGATATGACCGCCGGCTCAAAAGATCCAAAGGTTGTGGAATCGATGCCAATTTGTTGTGCACTTGGGCAAGCCAATTTACCTCGCTTGCATCGTCGACCCAAGCGATATTCGGGTAGCTGTTATAGGGAATATTACAATCTAAGTGCCGATATGATTGTGCGCTTGGTTAGCTGCTGGTGTGGCAGGAGATATGGTCCGCCGGACACATAGTTTACCTACAACGGGAAAAAATAGGGCACCAGATTAAGTTGACTCTGCGCAACATTAGTTTCACGCTTTATTCCGCTGTCGTCTTTGGAGCCAGGACTATGGCTCCGGGCGGACCATATCTCCTTTTACATCGGCCTTGGTGAAGCGAAATGATTGTGATGATGGCAGCGTAACAAGAATAAGCAACAGCGCCGTAATTTTGTAGGAATAGCGCTTTATCATGTTTATAAGAGCCAATATGTTATTGTAATAACCGAGACACGTGCACATTTCAAATACCAAATGTTTTAGAGTCAAAAGCCTCATTGAGCAATAGCATGTGGACTCAGTTGATAGTAAACAAATACTGCATGGTTAGAGGGAATAGGGCACACTATTTTCCCGAGGTACTGGCTACGGGCCTATCACCTCGAACCCGAAGGGTGAGTGATGATAGACCGGTTAGCCAGTACCAAGGGAAAAGAGTGTGCCCTATTTCCCGATATAAACCATGTAGTATTTGTTTTATTACACCTCACTGTAAATCTGGGGACGAGGTTGTAGGGAATTAGTCCAATCTATCATACTATGTGTAATAGGAATCAGCCAATGAAATAGCAGGATTTTGGTAATGAATATTCATGAGGCGTAATAATACTGCCTATCGGTTGGAAATTCTGCTTTCTGGGCCTCGTTCTGGGAAAATAGTAGAGTCTCGCGATCACCCCGGTGCAATATTGATCATATCCCTCCTAGACAGTCCACATGGCACTTATATAATATTGGATGACTGAGGTTGATAAAAGAAAATATCGCCCGAGCCTAGATCAAATATCGGACGAGTCGAAGACGAGGGATATTTCTGTTATCAGCCGAAAAAAACATCCAATATTATTATTATTATGCAAGAAGAAGCGGACTTGACAAAAGTAGTTTTAAAATGGCTTCAAAACTAATAAAATCAGAGTATTTGCTTGACGAGTCGCGTGACCGAATGCCCAATATTTTTTGGTATTGTGCAGTGTTGGGCGGTACGCGCTAATCGCACTGTGTTATTGGTCCACAGATGCATAATACTACATTATACATTAAAAGGTTTGTAACTTACCGACACTAAAAAGGTACATACTTTCGTGTTGAACGACATGTCCATCTTGGAAAAATCTGGTAGGAGCAAATTTCGATGGTTCTTTCCATATACCGGGGTCATGGTGCACAGACCACAGATTTCCGATAACACTGGAATCTTTAGGATGGTATATCCCTACAAGTAAGGAACAATATCTCGACAAAATGACTTAATTATTATATGAAAACATTAATTTAACTGGAGCACACACTCTACAATCAGAGAACGGCGGATGTCATTTGGGGGGGGGTGTGCACGAGCACCTTTATTTTACACGTGTTCTAAGGGACGCCACAAAAATTTGAGGGGGAGGCATAGAGCGTCGTGGATTCAAGAGTCTGCGTTTCCCCTCTCCGTTTACCTATTTAAAGGAGGACGGTTTTTGAAGGTTGTTGTATGACAACCCAACTAGCTTTGTGGAGACCATGGATTCGCCCAAAGAGTTCCTAACCGTTCCTAACAACTACTGGATCCTCCAGGAGATACTCTTGCTCCTTACCTCTTTGTAATCACGGTTGATTACATCCTAGACAGAGTCTTGACATCATGACGACAAGGTACTGACCAATCACCCAAGCATTCTAGAACGTCACCAAAGTCAGCACCTCACATATTCTTGACTACGCAGACACCTAGCTTCTAGACAGTCGGTTGGATATTCCATGTCAAACAGTTTGGATGATCACCGCAGCATGATTCATTCGGATTTTTTCCTCTTGGTATGGTGATAATTGATGAGAAGAGAAAATCCTAAAATTTTAAGCTTCATAACTCGTTTCGTTTTCTCCGCATAGGCGACCGTAAATTGCTCTAGACGTTACAGCAGACCCATCTGACATCCCCAACTTAATGACGGACAGGGAAGTCAATTTATGAAGCTGAATACAAAACTTCCTATGGTTTCACTTAGATTCCAGTTCGTTGTAGATTAAAACCAGAAACTTGCTGACCAAAGTAAACTTGGTCTCCACCAGCCATCTTGAATTTCTTATCTGAGACATTGAACATTTTCACTCAGCACTTTTCTTTTGTACTTCGGGGATAATTAATTTGATAAATCCTGCAATTAATTCCCCCCCTTTCTATTGTGGACACTATTGGTGTTAAATGTTTTTACCAAAAATGCATGCGCTATGTGAGTTCAAATGAAGCCAAACAGGATTTTTAGGCGTCTCTACAAAATAGGCATAACTTCTCCCTCCAAAGTGCAAATGACAGACACCAAATAAACGTTGCCTGAAAGCCTATTTATCCCTCTTCATATCCAACCAACTTTGTAGATGAAATATTCTTAACTATTTTAATTATCTTTTTTATTCTGAATGTAGGATTTTTATTGACCCACACTGTAGTTGGCTCTTACCTTAATCGTCGTAGATGAACCAGCTAAATGGGGAACACCTGCAGGTACGATGCCTGCCATGTCGGTGGATTTCAAGTAGAGTAGCTTCCGTGTAAGGAAGGTTTGGTCTATCACGTAGCTTAGGCACGATCTCTGCCTACAATACTATCCAATTCTTCTTGAACTCGCGTTGCTGGGTATCAGGTATGCCATCATGTGATAAAATTGGCCCAAAGCAAAGTGGGTCGCCAACAGTGCCCGTACCAGCGCAAATAATTGAACGACGATGAACAACAAATGTTTTTCATGAATATTGTATCCTGACCCTCAGCTGATTTAGTTGCACATTCGTTTCAGATAAACAGATAATAGTCGTTACGTAATTCTTCCGGATTCAGTTCAACAAATGGCTATGTTCATCGATGATAGGCTGGAAGATCCTCTTGTATTCATTAATCCTCAGTTTTTCCTCTGTGTGGGTCTCCTAAAGATTAGACGCTTGCAACGAAGAACATTTAAATAAACAAGAAAACTACCATGACTACCACCCCCCGATAAGCCGGTATTTCTTTTCCAGATATTGCAAAGACGCTCATAGGTAGGATCATCATATTCGTAACGATCCCAAGACAACTAGCATATGTTGTTTGTTACGAGACGGCGTTATGGATGACACTCGTGGGATTGAACGGTTTGCCCTGGTCGTAATGTATTCAAGCAAATACTGACTTTCATTTAGTATTTGATCTTCGTAACTCCGCTGCAATTCCAAACGAGCGAATACCCCACGGGAACTGACGGAGATCTGTCCATGACTGACCGGACCAAGATGATCTTCCTGGAAAAGCATATACATCCTTTTGGTCCTTTTCATTTTCACGTTTTTTATTAGACTCGGGTTTTTTTTTTTTTTTAAAAAAGAACCATACTCTCTGCTTGATGGCAGCGGCCATTTTGCTAACACATAAAGCAGGTGTACTCAGGGCCGTATTGCAGGGGGGTGCGGGGGGTGCGACGCACCCCCCCCAAAATGACAAAGGTCCGCTTTATGATGTTGAAGGTTTCGCTATAGACATGTTAAGGTGTGTTGTCAAGTAATTGGTCTTAAGGTTGTGGTGCATGTATAGTGTTGACTAAGCAGCTGTTAACCATCGCAATACGATTGTCATTGGTCATGTTACTATTGTTTCTCAACGTTGCGACGACGATAGTTTTTTGCTTCTGTCCCCCCCGCAAACGCCACCTGTGTGCCAGCAGGATCCCTCTCCCCACACCCCCCCCCCCCCCCCTCGCCCCCCCCGGTTTCAGAAAGTCGAAGACGGAAAGGTGTCAAAAATTTGGGCCAACCGGCGAGCGCAGCGAGCCGAAAAATGTTTTTTGTACGCAAAAGGTCCGCTTTCTGCAAATCCGCCCCCCGCATAAATTCCTGCCTACGGCCTGGGTGACGATAAATGTTCGAATTTTATCGGATTCATAGTGTGTCTACAAACCTCTAACCTATTGTAAGTCTGAAAAGGAGACTAATATTTTCGGGCGAAATGCTATTCAGATCCAATGGGAGTAAGCAATATAAACGGTCAGCGGAGCCATTCATAGTTGAGTCACTCACACGGATTAAATTGACAATCGAATTCCCTACGTAAAATCATTCTAACCGTGTATTCTTAATCAGCTGTGAAAATGTAAGAATTTTACTTGCTGATGCCTGGGTTTGTTTCGCCCCGATTGAATCCACTTTTATACGCTCGTCGGTTGCTGGGCAGATCACCAAGCAGTCAAATGCCGGAACTAGTGTCCCAGATCACGTGATCATGCCGGGGGATCATCATAATCGGTAATCACAAACACCTGATCCTGAGAGCTAGTCTAGGGCTTACTTCGTCATTTACAATCACCAAATTCACAGCCGAGAGTTGTGGACACCACCTCGTGTCTAGACAATAACTTTACCCCGGGAACTTACCATAAAAATTGACAAATTCCAACATGTACTCACAAATTAAGGCTAAAATTTCGGCCGAACCATGGCTGAACGATGCCATGAAACTACGTGTCACTCCAATACAACTTGTAGTTCACATTATAGTAAACGTATCACATCAGTGACACGTAGCCGTAGCTCAAATGTTGCAAAAATTACGACTCATATGCTCATGATAAGGGCATGCATTTTTATTTACCAATTAAAGGGCCCTTCATTTACAATTAACGGGCCATTCCTCACTTTTCTAATTAAAGGGCCATTCCTTTTAGGTTACCAAGTAAAAGGGCTCGTTCTTCATTTACCAATTTAAGGGCCATTCCTCAAATTACCAATCATTTATATAGTGGGTCATTTGGATCAATTTCGTGACCATGGATAGCGATCAACCATTTCTCAGTGGATTTGTCTCTGTGAGGTTGAAGGGTGCAACGAGAATTGTCACCATAACAGATGTGTCCCGAAAAATTTAAAATTCTATTTTTTGCACATGGTGAATCTTCCTCAAAAAAGTCCCCATCTGAACGATTCGTCTGAGAAATGTTTCTTTGGTACAAAAATTGGAAATTTAATTTCGTAATAGGAGCAAATACGAAATTCAGCCTATTTTTTATTGAAATATCAAGATCGCCCTTTTTCTCTCTATTAAGACAATTCTGTGAGCCAAATATTAGGGAGGAAATCTATTGGTGTCTACTCTATATGACAGAACTTATGACACAATTATTTTGGGTGCCTCAATATTGCTCATTGCACCTTTAACGAAAAGTTTTGGGGGTTCCTTCGTAAAAGTGGTGCAACCAAAATCTAACATATACACCTGGCACAAAAAGTATCTGAGCATTTTTTTTTAAAAAAAAAAAAAAGTCAGACCATTTTGAAATGTTTCGAAATATCCATTTTATGCTGGTCCTCTCTTGCCATTAACATCTCTCTTGTATAAATGTACAATCGCTGATAAGAGCGCCCGAAGACGAACCCCCCAAACCAAGGTGCAGTTTTTGGGTTTTTCAATGGTCACTGTGTGGTTACAACGCAGAATACGTTGTGTATTGATTTTTTTCACAAGAAGATTTTTCCGACTGCATGAGGCGAAGCCTACATTCAATATTTTATCTGTGGGAACTTTCGTTTCCCAGTACACTGCATGCTATTGAACAAATCCAAAACTGCAACTTTTGGTTGTTGGGGTTTTTGCGTTTGTCGGGCGTTCTATCTCATCCATTTCTACACGTTTTTTACAAGCCGGTATTAAATGAAGAGCAGACCTCGACTAATACAATGTATTTTCGAAAACTTTCAAAATGGTCTGACTGTTGGTAAACAATACTGATCGAAAACATCCGAGCTACTTTTTGTTTGTTTTTTGTGCCAGTGTTAAGTTAGAAATCCCTGTGAAATATGAACAATTTGAGACACTTTTTAAAGACATCCGGGTGCAAATATTAAAGATTACCTTTGGTGATGACCTGTTGACCTTTTCTATTTAGCTTATCCTCCGTACCCAATACGGGGCAGGTAGTACAAGAATATGCTTGTTTGTAATCCTAGTAACATGACAACACTTTGGTTAAATTTTTTAAGCATACAAAACTTTTCATTTTTGGACCCCTATATTATGAACTCCCCCCTCCCTGATTCCGCCCACACTTTCACGAAGTCATCCCCGCTAAATTTGGTTCATTACCTCGAGTAAAGACAATCCACTGAAAGGATGCTGCTCCCACGTCACGAATTGCTCAAAATGACCCACTATAAAGAAGGCCATTCTCCATTAACCATTAAAGGACCATTCCCAATTAAAACATTCTACGATTTTCTGAAATGGTAATTTATACTTGAGTTAAGAGGCATTAGGAATTTTCCAAAAAAAAATATGACAAAAAGTTCTATGATTTTTTGATAATTAATTTTGAAGAGCGCCCACAAATTTCAAAATTAAAAAAAAAAAAAAAAAGCTTACATGATTTAAAAAAATGATTTTTTTGTCTGGAAATGTAGTTTTTCACATCATTTTTTTTTTTTCGAGGACAGCGCCCTCAAAGTGAAGCCTTAAAAATTTATTACCAAAGCATTATGTAATTTTTTCACAATTTAGAATTTTGAGAGACGCTGCCTCAGGTTAAACTACAAATTGAAATGGCCCTTATGCAAGGTAAAAAAATGAATTAAAGGCCTATAACAGGTTATTCCATAACTAGTATAATCCCAAAATATAGCCAATCGTTTTTTTGTAATCATCCCCCCTAGATGACCTTTTATCTTTGTGGGTCACTCGAACCCTGATTCAACCGTCCAACTGTTCTCCCTTACTTCAACGCAATATCAGCCCCATATGGTCAAAGCCCAGAACAACATAACGGATAGGTTTTGCTGTCTACTTTTGAGATGGTATGAATATAATAAACCTCATTTGCATATTTTGAAAAAAGAAAAAAAACCACATAATCCACTCTACAACTAACTGGATTACTCAATGAACTTCCAACGTAGCACACTGATAGAACATGATGCAGGTGATGTGCTGTTATTATACTTTTGGACATTTGCCTTTTTTGAAAAAAAAATTTACTCCCCTCCACAGCTAAACTGATTATTTAATTTAGCATCTATAGGTGGGTCGTCGGTGAGTACTCATCTTAAGAAAGAGTGAGGTGGGAAAGTCCAGAGATATTGAAGAAATCATCCTATACAATAAAGACCAACAGTTTTCCATTGATCTCAATAAAATCTTTGACCCCTCCTCACTCAATCTTTGATTAATTTAGCAACTCTGGTTTAAACAGTAGAGTATGAACAAGGTAGTAATACAAGATAATGAGGGTAAAATAAGAAAGTAAACAAGCGGGTAAACACAATGCATATTTTTGTTTAAACCAGGTGGGGGGGCGGTGAGTACCCTCTTAACTGGAAGAGATTTGAGGTGAAGGAAAAGTCCAGTTTAAGATTGAGAAATCAGCATAAACAATGAAAGAAAACCATATCATGCAATTCTCATCAAATCTATAGACCCCCCTCACCAACTTTGATTAATTTAAGCATACTATGGTTTACTCATATTAAATTACTACAAAGTAAATAATTACAATGAGGGTTACAATTTATTTCACAAAAATTATAGAATGTACACAACTGGTAAACACAATGCATGATTTTATTTTAACCAGGTTGGCTGGGGGGGGTCGGTGAGTACCCTCTTAATGGAAAGAATTGAGGTTGAAATGAGAACGTCCAGATACAATTGAGAAATCACCATAAAACACTGAACGAACAAACCACTTTGCATTGAATTCTCAATCAGAATCATTAGACCCCTCCCCAACACCCTCAATCTTAAGTAATTTAGCAACATATGGTGTTACATCAAGTAATTATATAAGTAATAATTACAAAATCATAGAGGTAAAATTTTGCAAAAAACTAGAAGTACACCAGCTGGTAACACATGCAATGATTTTGTTCTAAACCAGTTGGGGGTGGGGCCAAAAAGGGAGGATAGTCGGTGAGAACCGCTCTTAATCGAAAATTGGAGTGAATAAAATTCCAGATTACAATTGTAAATCAGGCTAAACAATGAAAAAACCAATTTCCATACCTTCTCAATAAAACCCTCTCCCTCAACTCAATCCTTGATAAATTTAGGGTTCAGACTATGGTTTTATTACACAAATTGCATTATACAAGTTGAATAATACAAGATAATAAGGTAGGATTATTGCAAAAAAATCGAAGACACAGTCTGTAAACACAATGCATTATTTTTTTTAAAACGAAGTATGGGGGATCGGTGATCCAATTAAGATTGGAAATCAGTCATAAACAACGACCAGAACACACCAAATACCATTGGCATTCTAAATCAAAATCTTGGACACCTCCGCAACTAATCTGTTTTGTTGATGAATTTAGCAACTATGGGTTTACTCCGAGTAATTATACAAGGTAAATATTACAAATAAATGAGGTATAATTATTTGCAAAAGAATACGAATTACAAGCTGCTAAATCCAAGCAATGTCTTTCTTTTTAACGAGTTCACAAGATGTGAAAAACGAATATGGAAGCACAATATGCCATAGTCAAAGATATATATGAAAGTCAACAGTCATTATTAATGCGAATGATGGGTTCACACGTTGGGTATATAGAAATTCAGACTTTACAATCGTGTATCCACAACTAATTCACCTTGGTTCCGATGACCGATTTTGGCATTTGTTTCATCAGCCGTCAGTTTGTTGATTTCTACCAACCTTTCCTTCCTTGTTGCATATTACGACGGTTAAAGTGGAACTGGCAAGTGATTTTCTTGGTCTTTAGCGGTAAATCGACCGCACCGATTACAGCATTCAAAACTGTATCGCGATCTCGCCTCTTCACGAACTTGGGGCAATGAATTGGGTTGATGACATTGGTTCTTTGGTTTTATTGGCACTATGTACATTAACCACCTGTATTGAAGAGGGATCGGGGAGGTCTGTTTGAGATATATCACGCAAAACTTCCTCATGTCTTTCGCGTAGTACGGCTGTTGGGACTTGCACACATTGAAAAATAACAAATTGTTTTTTGCGTATACATTCTGCCTCAAGTCTAGCCTTCTCTAGTTCGTCTATTTTGTTAGTAATTCTCCCTTGCTCGTGGCAAGTGTCCTTGTTTGTTAGTTTCACTCATTTCTTATCCAATGTTCATACCATTACCATCTCAACCGCGCAGTTTTTAATTGCTTTAATCCGTCATTAACATCAACCAACTGTCGGGACAGCCTATCGAAATCCCGTTTTCATGTTGGTGCTAGTTTAATGAGGCAGCATGTACCGATTGCATACCACCGGATCACCATAGCACCTTGGTTGTTGTATACCTGTCATACCTGTATCTTTGTGTTGTATTGTATACATGTGCGTGTATTAACGGGTGTAGCGGGGGAAAAATGCAGATTGAAACTGGTGTTTGAAAACGTGTTCATAATTCCAATATTTGCAGAACTAACGGCTGAAAAATACCAACGAGGGTGTACCATTATATCCTACGATAATTTCCCGATATCAGTGCAAAATATCAGCAGAGATTGGTGAAAATATAGTAGTTCGCCACAGCTCATAATGGGCACGTCTTTACGATTATTAGACATGCGGCGTACACTATCTAACAACGAGCGGGACGAGGTCATAGATGGGCCATGGAGCAGACATGACCGATCCCACATTCAAAGCACGTCAAAATTGTTTGTTTTGCAAACGCCCCGACCGCCACCCACCCTCCGATTACTATAAATTTTTTTTTCTCTTTAATATTTTTCGTGAGTTTTCATATATTGATGAGCGGGCCTACATCGTATGATTTTGCCATGCTATCCTTCCATCAACACTTTAAAGTGTACTTATCTCACAATCCTTTTGAATGAATAGTAAATGTTTGTTGATGCCATTTTCTTATCTCCAATTCACCCTACCAACTTCAGCATAGTTTAACACTTAAGTGGACCCAGTGGGGGGGGGGGGTTCCTAGGGAACCCCCAAAATTTGTTTTCGCGCTGCCGTTTACCGCGTGGATTTTTTGCGCCGACATATTTTGTAATGTCTGACTTTTAAATGCGCTTCTTTTCATATACCAAATAATTAAAATCGGGCCAAGCCGTGAATGAGTGAATAGTGGGTCATGGAAACCCCCCCTGTGGGCACTAACGGAAGTCCATTTTGAAATATTTTTAAATATATAGAAACCATGACCAAAGTAATGTTTTGTTGATATAAGTTCAACCTACATGTATTTAAATTATTAAGTAACAATTAAAAATATTAACCCTTTATGTGCTGAAACAAACAATTTCATCATGTAGGTTGCCCAAACCGTTACTGTACAAAACTCTATGGTGGAAAATGAAGGTGTATTTTTCAACACCCGTAAAAAATACAGGATTCCTACAACGGTTGTTTGTGTTAAATTTTTGTAATTTGGGTCTTCTAGAATAGAATATCAACATAAAAATTTTTCAAAATTTTTATGTACGCAACGGGCTCGTTGTAATTTTCCGTCTTTTTTTGCCCAATTTATCGCGTTTTTGAAAACAATGTTTTGCCCCTAAGTGGCACCCAAATAACCAAATCGTCATTTTTTTTATTGGTGATGTGGGGTTGCTATGATCCGTCACATATACATGTGTTAATTTCCCGCAAAAATTCCCTCGGGAAGTGGTTTCCTTGGGGGGGGGTGGGGGGGTGGGGTTCGGGTTCCCATGACCCCCCCCCCCCCGGCCACCAACGGGAGGGTGAAACACCTGTTCACTTAAGTGTTAAATGTTTTTAATATTGTCAATATGCGCAATTAAAGTTTTTTTCATTTCCTGACAGTAATAAATATAGATACCCTGAACGATATCTAAGTTATGTGGAGACAATAAAATAATAAATATAATATCAATAATAATAATTCATCTATAATTCGCCCTTTTAATCTAGAACACGAAATTCTAATCCAAGGCGAGGAACAATAAGAAAACCAGACCATTAGGACAAATAATGTAGGACAAATCAAAATGATGGTCTGAATAAACTTTTTCAACTATCACAATTGTTTTGACTTTACAAGAAGCAGAAAGAGTGACATATTAAACATAAAAAACTACAAAAAATACTGTCAAAAATAGAATAAATCGTTTTAGTCATTATATGCAGTTTTAAAAGGATTTTTGAGTCCAACTTGAAATGAATGAACAGATTTGATTGTCGAAGAGCACCGGTAACAGAGTTCCAAGTTTTGGTGTGCGATAGCAAAAAAAGCACGATCTCCAAGTGAAGACATGGTACGTGGGAACTGTGGAGTAAAGATTTGTTCAGTGACCTTAGAAAACATTTATAGGTATATTTCAGACTTATCAAAGTCATTTGACACCATCGATCCTAAAATATTGGTTCTAATTGAATTATTATGGGTTCGGAGGAGTTGTGTATAACTAGTTCCAAAGTTACTTAAGCAACCGAAAACAGTTAGTTAATTCAATTTTATTAGGTCTGACCTAAAGAATATTATTTGCGGTGTTCCCCAGGGTGTATATTAGCTCTTTGCTTTTAAAATTATAAGTTCACGAATAAAACCAATACTTCGGATGTTCTTGAGTTCTTACTATTTGCTGATGATACAACAATTTGTTTCTCACAGTGATATGCCGAGTCAGATTAATTTAATAAAAACAAGGAGTTATTTGAAGAATTGGTTTAAAGTAAATAAACTCTCTGTTAATGCCGGCAAAACAAACTTCACGTTTTGGTGACACCTTCAATGACAAAACATGGTCCAGAAAATGGTATGTAATGGTCAATTTAATGAGTCCCACCACAAATGTAAAGTAATTCTGGATGGAATGGAACTGCACGAGTCAAAATAAACAAGTTTTTAGGGACTTGTTGAAAACTTAACATGGAAATGCCATGTGATAGTATACTAAGACGATCTCACGTAACATTAATGATTCTACAAGAATAACTGAAAAATCTAAAACTAAAATCGATCTGGCTTTTGTTCTCATTCCTGATTCGTATTTATCACAGGTGTTCACAGTCTTGGACTGAGTGATCAATCATAATTACCTAATTAATATTAAAAAAAGACCGTAAAATTACCACCTAAGTAATCCAATATCGTTCCTTTAAGAATTTTAATGAGCATAAGTTTATTAATCCCTTAGAAGCTGAATTGGGATCTTGTATTTAATTGTGATTACATGATGCACTAGTGTTTGGCAAGATTATTTCACAATGTATGTGTGATATTAACGCACCTATAAAGGATCAACTAGTTAAAGTTTCTCAACTTCCTGAATGGATTAATAAAGATTTCATCAAATTAAATAAGGAAAGGGACTACTTAATATAAAAAGGCTCACAAAAATAACTAATGATCCTGATAACTGGAAGTCAGCCAACACTTTAAGGAACCAAAGTAAATAACATGAATAAGGATTTGAAAAAGACTACTGTGATACCCGCTATCAAGGTAATTGTAAAACTCTAAACAGTTATGGGATACCATTAAAAAGGCTCATTCCACTGTAATTCTTCTACTTCAGTCAGTTTAAAATCTAACAATGGACGTCCAATAATGATAAAGAAACAGATGATCAATTTAATGGATTTTTTTCACTCAAGTGGCAAAAATCTGCAGTAGGTTAATAATCATAACAATTTAATCTGATAAAATACTACTTCTCATTTGAAATGTGATTATGTTACTCCTGTTATATAGCCTCCATTTTTCTGATTAACTTTTAAAAAATTTATTTCTCAATTTTATTTGAGAAAAGATTTCTCACGGGAAAAGCACTTTGTTTACTATAAAGAGAGAAAAGGGATTCCCAAGAGTTGTTTTGCTAAGTGCACATGTTTAGATTGCAAAATGGGGAAATCCCCAAGGATGCTAAATAGAAGGTGTTTATTACTTTAAAAAGCAAAAACATTGCACATCTGGGGATTCGCCACAAGAGTTATATATATAAGTGATGTAATCGGGGGTGAATGAAATTCGATTGGTCAGGTAGTGTAAGGTTATGTTTATGCATAAGGAATGGAGTAATGATTATTGTTAGAAAGGGGAATCTATCTGGGAGTAGTTAATACGATCACTGGACGGACTCTCTGCCAGCTTCCACTTCTAACAAGTAGCTAGAGATAGATAGTATTATCTACAAT